>OV049924.1:71019562-71266961 GCA_920104205.1 Eupeodes latifasciatus | reverse complement strand
TTGACAGCTTTATGGAATTCTTCAGACCTCCTTCAGTCAGCCAGTCAGTGAGTAAGAGTGAGAGTAAGATTAGGAGAAGTGTGTGGTGTTAGAGGTGAAGATGGCCAGCAAACCAATGGATAATGATGATTCATACGGGAAAAATTGATTCCATCGGGCTTAGTCATTAGAGCTTGATTTCGTTTTCAACGCTGCGCATAACGCGTTGACTGACTGAATTGAAGGAAGTTGAATGTCGCTGATGTTAACACCTCTTAGTTTCTATTACATAACCTTGAAGGGGATTTAAGACTTTCACTGACCACCGCTATGCGACACGACTGGTCAATCGGAAACAATATGACAACAACATAATAAAAGAATAAAATGCACGTCTTTATCGCAAGAACTTGTTTTTGTGGTTTTGGCTATGAGCGGGAATTACCAAGAAATATGTCAAAAATTTCATTTGGACTGATAAAACTGAGAAAATCCAGAAAACAAATTTGAAATTATAGCAAAAATTTGGAGTTATAGCAAAAAATTAGAATTATAGCAAAAATTCGTAACAAAAAACAAATTAAATGGAGCAAATCGGTACACCCGTTAAGGGAGGCTATAAACACAGAGGAAAAACTAGGAGACTAATCGAAAATTTTGATTTAAAACTAATTTTCTTACACGAAACCAATAAATGCCCTTTAGAGATGGCTACTTTAGAGTGTGAAAAGTTGAGATTTTAAAAGGAAGGCCAAACGGATTTTTGTTTTCGTTTTCCATCATTTTAAAGAAAATAAAAAATCACCTAAGGACATTTTAGAGATTTTCACCGATTGTCTTTGCTACACAGATAACACATACATACCTAACCTATAGTCATAATCGATTTTTAGCCTTTGGATTACGGAAATGTTTAGCCATGCATCGAAGACCTCGAAAAGTTTGCAATTGTTAAGTTACAAAAAATTCAAATTATCGTTTTTCTTTTTGTCATAACTTTTTTTTTTTTGTTGATGAAATGAAAGTTTAGTGCCTTTGGCAGGTGAAGAAGTTGATTCAAAAATGATTGATAGGTTGTTAGTTCGTTGACCATAAAAATCAGTGTTATTGAAAATTTAAATGCATTTTTGCATAGACATATTAAAATAACCACACCAACGAGTTAAAGTGACAAATCTGGGACTGTTTCACTCATTTTTGGAGTAATTTGCTGACAAGTGACATCCATTTTTTTCAACGACGATGAAATTGAAATTAGCATTAATGAAAAGTTCTAAGAATCGATAGTTACATATTTATTCTGATTAAATTGATACCAATCGATAGTAACCTACTCGTATTTTTCGTGGTTCAAATTCGATCCAATAGATGTCAATGAACAATTCTGATTATCACACATTATAAGCACAAGCAAATTGATAGCAAAAGCATCACTAGAAGAAGCAATATAAATAGTTTGCTCACTGAAATCGAAAAATTAGACAACGTTTAGGATTACTTACTGCCGCATGATCAAGATGGCCTTTAACTATTTCGCTTCACAAATTCGAGCGTTTTGTTCAATACGAACGGTATCACATATAGCGTTCGAAATTCCTATTTAGACTCATCGATTCACTTATAATAATGTTTTTAAAATAGAGTAAATTATTTCGTGGTTTCTAGTTTTTAACACTGCTGGCATTTGACACCTGTCAAACTCAGATGTCATTTGAAGTGTAATCGATCGTTTTATAATATTACAACGCATTAAAAGTAATTTAAACTTACTATCGGGTTTTTCAATAAGAGCGCTACAAAAGCTTTGGATATCAATGAAATTCTTTATTCCTGTGAAAGTACGTTCAATGCTATTATGTATGGAACTCGATTTCTTTTGCATGGACACCACGGGCACGCTTGCAGAAGTCCAGACGCTGAACTCAATTTTCCACAGTTTTCAAGCATAAATCGGCCGATACTGCTGCAATTTAACGTTCGATATTCGTACGAAGTTCATCAATCGTCGCTGGCTTGTTGGCATAGACCATAAACTTGACATAGCCCCACATGAAATAGTCTAAAGTGCCTTGCACATGAGCAACGAACTGCGAACTGCGAATGGACGAACAAACGTGATTTTACACATTTCAAAAAGTTAATTCCACACAAAAACACATTTAAATTATAAGAAACCAATTGACACTAATATTAGGATAATAAAATTTGCATTTTGTTCTCTAAAACAAGAGAATTTTGTAAAAACAATTTGGTAGTAACGAATCGCAGTGTGGTTGCTGCGAACTGTCAAACTCTATTCGCGTTCCACATAACATCCACACTGCAACGAATAAATTGTTCGCGCTCAACTTAACCTCAAAATTATACCACTCTTGTTTTGTTTTTGTGTGAAAAATCATGGCTTAGGAAAATATGGAGAAAAGGGTTGACAATTCGTCGCTGTCTGCGAATAGAAATAAAGCTTATGTGAAAGAAAAGTCAAAATATGCGAACATCCACAGCATCGAGAAAGAACAAATAGAGAGAACCAACTTCGACGATTGCTCTCTTTTTGCCTACAAGCTGTGATTTGGCCACCAACTTGCATATGTATTAACTCCATATAAAAAAAATGTGGGGAACAAATCCTTATGCAAGTTTGTGTACATACTCACCACGAGAGAGAAAAAACTTTTCTCTCTTTTCTCTCTGCTCACCACCTTTTAAAAATGGCGACCACATTTGAAAAATGGCGGATGTAGTCAGCTGTTCAGAGGTGTTCAAAGAAAATTCAAAATTGTGTATGAACAACGTTTTGGTACTCTCATTGTGTTCGTTTGGGAGTAATATCATTCGAATATGAAGTGAAATTAATTACTCTTGTTAGGTGCCAGAACAATGAAGATTTAGAAACAATTCTAAATTACGCATTTAGATAAATATTAGTTAGTTATTTGAAGCCAGTTTTAATCATTAAGTAAGTAAAATAAATTATGTGGTGCAACAGTCCAATGCAGGGCCGGACAAAGCATATGTGCAAGATGTGCAAATGCACAGGGCGCAGAATTCTGGGGGCGCATTGCCAGGAGCAAGAAAATGTAATCTGATCTTGCAAACAAATATGTACTACTACATATTTGCCATTCTTTAACCACAAACATTCTTAAAATAATCTCAAAAAAACATCCATCACAACTGTCTTAAGTTATCTCTTGCGCACTAACTAACATCACTTTCATTGTTGCATTCAATGAAAATTTAACTCAAGATATCGCAGAACTAAAAATTCTACCTACCTCATTTCCAAATATTTCACCCTGTTCGTACAAGAGAAAAAAAGAAAAAAATCTCAACACAAAAAAATTCCATGCAAGAGAAAAGAAGAAAAAATCTCAACACAAAAAAGTTCCATGCCACCTCATATGTGCAAGATATATTTTATGCACACCGAGTCCCAAAATTAACATAGAAGTATGACGAAGCAAAATACTTATTCATATTGAATCGTATGGGCTAGAACGTGCAGGTTTTGTATCACGCACAGTACCCTGTATGTGAGACTCACATGAGACATTGTGAGTTCTCATCTACAAAGAAAACAACAAAAAAAAATGTATGCTGTTTGCTGTGTCTTTGATTTGTAGTAGAAGGTAGCACAGAATACAGAAACCTACCTGCTCTCTTTTTTCAGAGACATATTTTTGTTGTTTTCTTTGTAGATGAGAACTCACAATGTCTCATGTGAGTCTCACATACAGGGTACTGTGCGTGATACAAAACCTGCACGTTCTAGCCCATACGATTCAATATGAATAAGTATTTTGCTTCGTCATACTTCTATGTTAATTTTGGGACTCGGTGTGCATAAAATATATCTTACACATATGAGGTGGCATGGAACTTTTTTGTGTTGAGATTTTTTCTCTTGTATGAACAGGGTGATATATTTGGAAATTAGGTAGGTAGGTGTCTTTGCTACAAATAATGGTGAATGGATGTGCAAGTTTTCTTTTTTGCACACTGAGTATCGAAACTAACATGGGAGATATTTAAAAAAAAACTTATTTATACGGAATCATATGGATCAGAGCGTGCAGGTTTTCTTATTGCACACTGTGTAAGAGTTAAGTGCCTGATTACAGGAGATGAAATTTTTAATAGAATGGAAAAGGAGCATAGATTCTATTTGGAGTCGAATTGTTCTTGCGCAGGCAGTTTGTTTTTTTTTGTTTGAAAGTTAATGACTATTGTAACGGCTACTTTTAATGTATATCTAGTCTGGTGCAGAATGCAGATTGTTTCAATTGTTTTTTCGCTTTGTTGGTTAATTAATATTAAATAAATAGCTACCAGTTTTTAATAGAAGTGACGTATTTTGAAGACAAGACAAGCCAAAGTTATGATAATGGTTCGAATATGAATATGAAAGGAAAAGAAGCGGGTGTTCAGAATCGAATTCGAACCCTGGAACCAAGAGCATTTTTGGTTCCATGTTGCCCGCATTCCTTAAATTTAGTGGTTAATGATGCTGCTCGGTTCTCATTTTATGCAGTTAAAATTTTCGATACAATTCAATGTTTGTTTAACTTTTTTTCAATTCAAGAAATATATGAAGCCCTATAGAATTAAGAAATCTAGAGGCAAAAAACATTGCAGAATCGTTAGGAAATAAAATTTTTGATTTTACATTTATTTGCTGCCTGCTAATTTGGTTTGATATTTTAGAAAATATAAATTAAACTAGTAAATATTTGCAAAGTTCGTCCGTTAATCTGTCAACTGGCATAACAGTTTTAGAAAATACAAAAAACAGTTTGATTTTAATGCGTTCCGATGAAAAATTTAATGAGTAGGTATGTTCAATTAACCGAGCGTATTGCTAGTTCCCTAGAAATACCAAATATGTTTCTTGTAGCTTCATCATTGCGATCTCAACGGAGAAAAATACTTTATGCTGATGAATGTCCTGAAACTATATTAGCCGAAACAAAGATTCAAAGTTGAATTTTTTTTTCAAATACTTGAAAGGTTTGATACGTATAGTATCAATTTTACATTTTTGAGTAACATAAGCGAATGTTTAAAAAATAAAAATGTACGTGCTTCATGCCTTAATTTGCAGAATGTTTTAACATAAAGTAGTTTTAAATATTTAGATGGAGAAGAATTGTTTTAAGAGTTAACCGTAATATCCCAGCTTGTTACGCCACAAAGCTCAAGTTTAGATATGTTAAATTTTATTTTTAGTTCAAACCTTGAAGATTTTGCTCCGAATTTAGTAACTGCTCTCCAAATCCTTAATACAATCCCGGTCACGGTAGCTTCAGGAGAACGTAGTTTTTCTAAACTTAAAATTATTAAAAATTATCTTAGGACAACCATGACTCAAGAGAGATTGGTAGGTTTATCTATAATGTCCATTGAAAAGAAATTATTAAATTCTTTAGACTTTGATGATCTCATTTCTGAATTTGCAAAATGTAAGGCCAGAAAAGTAAGTTTCCAAGTTTAAAAGTTTCCCCTCTGCTCATTTCTTCGCTGCGTTTTAGTTTAATGGTTTAGGCCTCCTGGGGATACCTCAATAAAAAAAAACGCATTGAAAGTCTACCTCCTGGGTAATCTGGGAAAGGCTTATGCATCAGTTTATGTGTAAAAAAAATATAAAAAAGGGGCGCTTTCTACAAATCTTGCACAGGGCGCAAGTTTGGCTTGGGCCGGCCCTGGTCCAATGAGAATTAGGACCTAGAAACATATAAAACTCTGAAAGCACTACAACTATTATTTGTATTATTAGCTGCGTTTATGCGTTTAATTTTCGCTCAGACCGTAGAAAAATGCAAAAAAACTCAGATTTGTTTCAATTTTCAGAGTTTATCGACTTAATTTTGTCGATGCGAGAGTTGCAGGAACATTGAAAACGAGAGTTACAGAATGTAAACATGGAACATTGAAAACATTTTTATATACTCATCTCTTTTTTCCATTCCTATTTTATTTGTGTGTACTCGTTGTTTATTTCCTTTACATTACTCACGACATTTCCAAAATGCTGAAAATAAGTGATTTAAGTAGACACTAAATAAAAAGACCGTCAACTTGTTACTTCTGTTACCAATTTTCATTGCATAAGATTTGTGAATAGGTGATAAGCTATTCTTACTGCTTTCCCCTAAGGTAGTGTGTTGCTTTTAAAGGCTTAACTACATAAGCCGAAAAGTACTTTTGTACAAAAGTAAAAATATTTGTATTCTCGCTAGTTCAGTGGTTCTGTGAAAAGAATATACAAATTTGTTCTTCAACCAAAATTTAAGTCTCATGCATCATTTTTATAAGTTTTCCAGTTCTAACTATTTATATCTTATCTTTCAGTTACATATATAGCGACAAGGAAAAATCTGTGAGGGAAAGTTCTAATTACAGTTTTTCTGAAAGTGCATTGTGGCTTATTCATAGATGTTTGCTAAACTTTTTAGGCTATTCATAAATAAATGCAAATCAAAGTTAAGGGCTAAACCTGAAGAACTATGAACATAGAAAATGCTGTGTTCAAGTAATTATTATCAGAGCCAAATTTTATAATTGATTTTTATGGTGTATAAAAAAGTTGAAAAAGTAATTCATGACAAATAAATGTTACGTTAACACTAAGTTCCAGAAAATATCGATTGATACCGCAATTGCAGAAGATATGGATATTTTTTAAAAATATTCCCGGCAAACTGTAAAACTTTATTAATTCCGCCTTTTATAATTCAATGAAAAATAATTCAATGCAGTATATTTTAGATAATACAGTAGTTAAGTTAATAGTTAAGGTATTACTATTGAAATAAACATAACATTCATTTATAAAAAACATGTACTCGTCCATATATACAAGTAAAGTCTAATCTAAAAAGCCTTAACCTTGTTAAACACTTTCTGCACACATCCTTTCTTGTTTTGGTTGTTCCTGCAATCTATCTGTAACTTAGAGAAAAAGAAGAGAAAAACAAATTCACCACGAACTACCGGTATAACTTCTTCCGTTATTTATTGACAAACAAAAATGTTTTGCTAGAATTAATTTGAATTATAGGAGTATTTTTGTAGATATAAAAACGACAAGATGTTAGCAAAATTTTAAAAAAATTCATGAGAATTACAAATATTATAATGAGACTTAAAAAACATAGCCTTCTTGGCTATCAATAAACAAAAATGAAAAATGTCGCATTTCCCGGAAATGATGTTTTTTTGTGTACTCTTCTCCGAGGTGAAAACATGTATACACCGATACGAATTCAACACGCTATAAAAAATGAGAGTAAGGGGTTTCGAAGAGACGGAGACGAGGAAATTTGGTTCTCTCATTTAGTTTTTTCTCTCTGATCCACAGTTCGCAGTTCGCAGTTCGTAGCTCATGTGCAAGATGCTTAACGGCGTCAAATCGCACGACCGATGCGGCCAAGCGACTGGACCATTTCGTGAGATAACACGTTCTCCAAGCTTGGTTAATAATAAATTGACATTCGCTGTATGGCTTGTGGCGACGCGCCCGCCGCCGTCCTGTTGGAACCACATGTCGTCCAAGTCTATATCATCCAATTGGGCCCAAAAATATTCGGTTATCATTGAACGGTAGATATCCCCATTCACAGTAACGTGCCGGTCTCGATCATCACGGAAGAAGGACGGCCCAATAAACCACTCCAAAGTGTAATTTTTTTGGGATGCAATGATGACTCATAGAGTACGTGTGGATTGCTGTCTGACTAATACCGCATATTTTGTTTATTGAAGAAGCCATTCAGCCAGAAATGAGCCTCATCGCTGAAGATGATTTTTCGATGAAAATCCAAATCATTTTCAAGTTGTTGCTCACCCCAATTCACGAACATACGACGCGACGCGACGCTTGTGGTGGTCAAGCGGTTTCAGTTCTTGCGTCAATTTAATCTTGTAAGGATGTAAGCCAAGATCTTTTCTCAAAATTCGCCACAACGACTCACGTCACAGAGATGCCCAACGCTTGAGAACGACGTGTGAGAGACACATTTGGGCTTTCTGCAACTGAAGCCTCAGCGGCAGCAATATTCTCGACACTACGGGCACTTATTTGTCTCATTATAGCACGGAAACATTTTGTAATGTGCCTGTGGATTCAAATTTGTCCACTAGACGCTCAATTGTTGATCTGCTAGGACGATTATGATGACCATAAGTTGGACGTAGCGCTTTTAACGTTGAGGCCACTGACTCCGAATT
The DNA here is from genome assembly GCA_920104205.1 of Eupeodes latifasciatus. NCBI lineage: Eukaryota > Metazoa > Arthropoda > Insecta > Diptera > Syrphidae > Eupeodes > Eupeodes latifasciatus. Next base: position 71,258,756 of record OV049924.1, on the reverse strand, counting down.
TCGGTAGTCAATTTTAATAATTTCGACTCGTTGTTGACTCGTATATCTTTCCATCGTGAAATGGCAAACCTTAAGCTAGGCATACACAATGAACATGCTCAGCGAACATGTTCGTTTGCGTTAGCCCACACACGACGAACACAACGACGAACATTCATTTCGGGACGATTGTTCAAGAAAGAAGGATGTCTGAAAAACAAGCGCAAGTAATTGCCCTAATGGCAATTTACTTATGTGAACAAAATAAAAATAAATAAATAAAATTAGTTTAAAGCCAATGTCTCAAATTTTTGAAAAGTTATTTGAGTCGAAAATCAATTTTTATTAACTTTTATTAATTTTTTGTTTTAGGTTTTCATTTTTTGTAAAAAAAAACTGTCAATTCGATTTTTCTCAAAATTTTACCGATTATTGAAAACAATATTTCTTATAAGATAAAATTACTTAGAGGCCATAATCTCAAATTTTCGAAAAGATATTTAAGTCGAAATTCAATTTTTACCAACTTTTTGTAATGTTTTTTTTTAGGTTTTTTTTTTATTAAAAAACTGTCAGTTTGATTTTTCTCAAAATTTTACCAGATGTTGAAAACGTTATTCTTCGTTTCACAAAATTGTTTTGGAAATAAAATCATTTTTTATTCGTACAATTTTTTGATTTATAAAAAATTGGATTTTGGATTGGATTTTTTCCAAAAATATACTTGTTTGGTATTACGTTACAATATATAATATAAAATTTAATTCAAGTCTCTAGCGTTATTGGTTCATAAGATATTTGGGGTTAACAAAAATGTTCACCTTTTTTTTTAAACTGCTATGGTAAAAAAAGCACCCACGCAATTTTCTTGAGAGCAATTTCTGTATCTTTCTGCATTATTATCTGTATACCTAACAAAATTTATTTGAAGTCGATATCTCCTCTGGTTCTTGAGCTATGGATGACGAAAAAAACATCGCGAACGTACGAACTAAAAATCTTTTATTTCGACTCTAGGGGCCTTGAAACGTCGAAAAATGAAGAGAACTGGAGATAACATCACAAGATTTAAAAATATTTATAAAAGTATGACTTACAGTTGCCATCTTCCGTAATGCTCACTCGACGATATTCATATGAGAAATGAGAATTTCTTCGCGAACATCGCCATACACGACGAACATGACAGCTAACGAACATGAAAAAATCGAAAATTTTCGCCAACAGCGAGCGGTTCGCATACAAGCCCATACACGAGAAAACAAACAGCGAACACGAGCAGGTTCACCGAACATGTTCATCGTGTATGCCTACGGTGACCATCCGTTCATTATTATAATGAACAGTTCATTATTTGAAGAAAATGTTCATTATGCATTATTGTGTGTCGGAAAACATACAAATGTTCATTATTTTAGAAATTGATCATTATTTCTTCATTATTTTATGATTTTTTTCTTTGAGGAAAGCCTAAGCATGAAAACCATTGAATGTTTAATGAAAACGTACCCTTACATCATAATTCGTTGTCTTTCTTTATCGGAACACTTCCTAATTTCACAATTACAAAATATATCAGATCATATTATACATCCTAACATACAGGGGAAGTTAAACTAATACGCTTACACTTGCGCCCAGGATGACTTTCACCACTGGAAATTAATTTTACCATTGAGTTTTACTGACCATGACAATGGTAAAAATGACTTTCAGTGAATGAAACTCTTTTTTTTTCATTTGGACTAGTTATGGCATTTTCCATAAGTAATTTTTAGAGTGCACTCCCTGTTGGAATTATTGCATTGTTGAAAAACCCTTCACTCCAAAAATAAATGAAGAGTAACAATTACACTCCTTCCTGGGACAAAGTGGAGTTGAGTTTAATGTACATATATATTATGAAAAAGAGAAGCAATATTTCAATTAATGGCACTGATGTTTTCGACGAGTTTTCATGTGTACAAAATTATGTTTCTTCAGAAAAAAATTTTGTACGGAAGGAGAGCCAAATGAGTGCTGGAGAAAGGTGGGTTGAAATTTTCAAGTTTTTCAATGAAAAAATGATACAGTATGAAAACATTTCAAAAATCGTAGAGTATTGTTTATGCCTTCCTGGGTCTAATGCCCCTATAGAGATAGTTTTCTCAATTTTTAACAATGTATGGACAAACGAATAAAACAATATGAAAATTGAAACAATCAGGTCCATTTTAATTTGCAAATGCAATTATGAATTAAATTGCATCCAATTTAAGAATTATTAAAAAGGAAAGCCAGAATTAATTAAAAAAAAATGTAATCTTCCGAAAAGTACTTATTTTAACAATATTAATATATTGTAATTCAATGTCAAAGTTGTTTTATTAGCCAATATATAATAGATATATAAAAGAGTTTAAGGTTTTGTTTATTTTTTTTTGTAAATAAGTTAAAGACTGAAAAAATCTGTGTTATTTTTATGTTTGTTTTGTTTATTATCGATGAAAGTTCCTTTTTTTTGTTTAGTTTATAAATACATATACATACCTAATTATACTATATTTATTAATTAATTTATATTATATTTATTTACCTACTATTACTCAATAAAATACAAAAAAAAATCTTGAAAACTGGTCAACATTTTTCATTTTCTGGGAACTGTTCATTATTTTGTCTCGGAAAATATGGTCACCGTATGTATGCCTAGCTTTACTGAAGAGAAATATCAAAAGAGCGGTAAAAAATATGGCTTCGTTTGCTGTCCCTGTCAATCAGTGTTACCGCTGGGATTTTTGAAAAGGTCACAAAAAAGGGTCAAATGAAAAAAAAGTCGCATTTAGATTTTTTTTAATACATACCTAAATCAAACAAAATCTGTATAAATTGCAAAAAAAAAAGGAGTTGTTTTTAGTTTTTTATTAGGTATACCTTCTAAAGAAAAATAAATTCTTATACTAGTATTTAGATATAAAGAAAAAAATAGTTGATTCAGCTTCCGTTTTTAGGAAAACTACACCATGGAATAAGAATTTTCTGGACTCAAACTTAAGGCAGGTGCTTACTGTTCCATCTGAGTGCGGAATATTCTTATTCCATGGCGTAGTTTTCCTAAACAGGTAGTTTTTTCTAAACACACAAAATTATTTCCAGGGCTGAAATAACTATTTTTTCTTTATAAATACGAGTGATAAATTTTTTAGATATATTTCATAAAAACTTACCTATCCATTTTATAAAAAAGACAAACAATATCGAGAATGAGCTCCCAACAAATGAACGCCGGCCGAAACACAAAAACACAAAAGACAACAAAATAGTAGGCAAATCTTGAAATCTTGGAACGGAGTGGTGAAATAACGAAAATTACTCATCCAAACTTAAAATTGTTAATTATTAACTACATTTATATGCAGAGTCGAAAGGTTGAAATGAATTTTATGCTAAGATAGCAAGATTTCGATTCTGAGCGAACGTGATCGAGTCGACCCAAACAATTTCAACTTGATTCCATTTTATAGATTGAAATTATGTGTGACAGTGTTAGTTATGTTCTTATTTCAATGGAAGTTTGGAAATTTTGTATGAATTAAGAAAATAACTTATCTTTTCAATGTATTTTTCTAGAGATGGGGTCAAAAAAGTCGCATAATTTTTAAAAAGGGTCAAAATAGACAATTTTTTAAAAAGTCGTATCATGGTCGCATGAGGCACAAAAAAGGGTCAAAATGCGACTAAAGTCGCATAGCGGTAACACTGCTGTCACTCTATTTTTGTAGCGCCCCTGTTGAAAAACCCGTTATAAAAGTGGTGATTCAAACGTAGCAAGCATACGATAAAATGTTTGAAGAAATTTAATTTCGTAACATTCACTCAGTCCAAAAAATTGCTGCTACAAGTGCAAGTGTTCCAAATAATCCATATTTATCGACTTCTATGGACTCGACTCTTGAGTTCGACCCCTGCCTGTGTCACCTAAAGTTTTTTTTGCACGGGTACTACTCTTGCGAGGAATTGACAAATTCTCCAAGAGTAATTCTTGTCATGAAAAGTGTTTTCTCAAATTAGCCGTTCGGAGATTCGGCATATAAACTGTAGGTCCCCTCCATCCCTGCAATTACTCGCACACAGTTCGTTGAGATTTAGGTCCTAATGACTTACAGCTCTCAACCATTATTGTGTGCGAGTAATATTGTCAGAGATGGAGGGGAACTACAGTTTTAAGCCCAAAAAAAAGTAGGGGGATTGAACCCGAGGCCTCTGGCATGATAGTCCTTCACACTAACCATCATGCCACAGGTACTACCTCTCTAACCTCCCCCTCCTTATATGAGTCCATGGGTATGAAAAAATCTTATATCCCAAAAATCACCTACCTTTAGATGCCAATCTGATTTGTCCGAGAAAATTTGTTTAAAAATATAATTTTCGTTTATAAACAAATAGCACACTTCTACTGATTAATTTAAAAACAAAGTATGTTGTTGTGTATGTAGTCATGGTAGGTACTTAATCAGTGGCAATGCCGCAAAGCTGATTCATAATAAGGAAGCGTTTCGCCCGCCCGTTGATCGTCGTTATCGTCATCGTCGTCGCTCGTCTCGTCTGTCCAATAATAATTACCAGTGTAGGTAGGGAGTGAGTCAGATTGGCTCACTTTTTTCTTATTTCCATATTATAAATATTAAAAAAACAACAACATTAAAGCTCCCATTTTAAGATATTCTAATCTCGTCTATCTTACCATAATAATAATATTATGTGTAACATTATAAAAGTGTCATGGGTAACTTTTATTTTATTGATGTCAAACTTGAACAACAAAATAACGACTTCTACATAAATATATATAGCAACTTATGCGCGTATACATAACGCTAGTAGTATAATATCAGAGTATAATCTGAGTCATAAAGAAAACAACATTTGTTTTTATCTAATGCTTTCCCTTTAACCACTCCCTTTGGCGGATAATAATTCACCATCATAATCATCGTCATTGCAACCCTTATCGTAGCAACTCGTAGCATATTGTTAGTGTAGGTTTATTGTGAAAAGACCACAGAAGAGTCATTATTCTTTTAATCGCAATTGCAACTAATTTAAGGGCGTTGTTGGTGTGTACTTTATAAATGTAAAAAAGGGAAAACATAATTTGCCTCTTCATATTAAATTGGATACACAGGACAACATATATGTATATTGCAGAATGCTATAACATAACAATATAACCAACCAACCCAAACCCTTATCATCTTTTCTAAAATTTCGGCCATAGCAAACAAAAACATCATAACATGGGAATCGGATGAGGCTTGCCAGATTGGGCTATTTATAGGCTACTTTTTTTCAAAATTGACAACAAAATACATAGCATGACAGCCCAATCGTAATTGGGCTATAAGAAGCCCAAATTTAATTTTGCAGTTGTGCCTCGATTATTAATGTTAGGATTACACTCTCAAATGTTTATTTTATTTTCCGTTGTTTTCTTTTAAATAAAAGCAAATTCTAATTGAAGCTACTAAAGTTAAAATTGGTCTATTATCTTTTTTTTCGGCCTCGATTTTGAGCTACAAATGTTTTTAAATTGGGCTATGCAGTTAGTTCAAAACATGGCAACCCTGATTTGATTCGGATGTGCAATGTAATGTAATGCAATTCCTTTGAACACACAAGTGTACCACCGGACGCCCGCCACCATCACTACCGCCACCAACAACAACAACATTAAACCACTACATAAAAAAAATCAAACGCACATACATACATTAACAAAATTCAAGTGGAAGAGAAAAAGAAGAAAACCAATAGAAAACTGATTGCTTGGAGAAGTAAAGTTAGTTGTTCTTGGGGAATTGGAAAAAAAAACAAAACAAAACTGTTGCAATGCAGTAAATCAGTGATGCCATTTCTGGAATGTTCTTCATACTCTTTTATCATTTGATTGTAATAAGAATAACACTTTAAAAGTAGTATTGATAATTCTGCAGAGAGGCAGTGTTATGTATGTTGTAATACTCGTACGTCTAAACGCAAAAAACATATTTATAAAGGTTTTGTAACTTTAATAGGAGGCATTTTAAGAATTTCCTACATAATAATTTAATACGTAGATCTCTTTGGTACTTTACGTGGCACAACGGCATTGCACTTATTTTGAATCGAAAAATCTTTTTTAAGTTCCTACAGATTTACGGAAAGTTTCATTGACCCTTGAAAAACGCTTATATGTATACTGTTTAGGTGTTTACACAAATTTGACCAGAGAGTTTTCTATGATCCGATCATACTACAAACTTCTAAAAAAAAAGTTTTTAAAGCGTTTTGGGAATTAGGTGTCCAGTAACTTTTAACCATTCCCTCGTTCGTTCGTTATTTAACTGCAATAGAAGAGACCAACAATTATATACCGAATCTGACCAACTAATCGCGACAAGAAATTTGTGGAGTTTGTACCCGTGAAAGATAAAAAACGTAAATGGGTGGTAGGAACTCAAAACTCTTCAGTCATGATACTTTTTACTTTACATGTGTACATAATATGTTATGTTACCAATGTCCTTCAGAATATTTAAAACCTTACACCAAAATTAAATATTTAAGTAGGTACGTGTTCCCTGTTACATGCAAGATCGAATATGCACAGATTATTAAAATAAAAGGCAAAGCCCTTAAGAAGTTTTCAATTTCAATAAATTCCAAGGAAATAATTCTACACTAAGAAAATTTTAGAAGATTTGAAAAAATTTTCAATGAAATTTAATTCATCATAATTTAAATGTTAAGAAAAAATTATCGTGTAAACAAAGGTATTGTTCAGATTTGACTCTGGGTTTGTGTTACGAATTATAAAGGGTGATTTTTTAAAAGCTATAGGAAAAAGTTTTTCCAAAAAAAAAAAAACACATACAATTCAGAAAAATGCATAAAATATTTATGGGAATCGATAGTACGGTTCATATAATTTAATGTTTGAAGATTATTTCATGCAAATGTTGACCTTGTCTGCGCCACAAATGGTCCATCCGCTTAGTCACATTTTGGCATATTCTTTTCAACATTTCGGCCGGTATCTCTCGAATAATGCTTCAATGTTGTCTTCCAATGCGTCAATTGAAGCAAGCTTGTCTGTATAGACATGAGCTTTAACATAGCGTCTTGTTGAAACCACATATCATGCAAGTCAAGCTCTTGCATTTACGGTCCAATGATGCGACCAGCCCATAAACCGCACCAAACTGTGTCTTTTTCTGGATGCATTGGTAGCTCTTGCAATGCTTCTGGCTGATATTCACTCCAAAATCGACAATTCTACTTATTTACGTAGCCATTGAGCCAAAAAAGAGCTTCGTCACTCGCTGGAAGAAGCGCGCCATGAACTTCCTTAACAGAGCACGCATTTTGATGATAAAATTCAATAATATGCAAGCGTTGTTCGTTTGTAAGACGATTCATGGTTAAATTATAGACCAAACTGAATATGTTTGACAATGAAACAAAACACGAAACGTGCGACGGCTGTTTAAACCAACGTTGCCAAAAAGATAATAGCTAAAAAATCACCCTTTACTTTTTATACCGACTTCTTATTTTTTTAAAGCTGGCCATACACAATCGAGCCAATTTATTTCGATCGATTTCTAAGTTTCTAAAAATCCAGTTGAAACGATAATGATTAAGCTCGTCAGAATCAATTGGATTTTGGACGATTTTAAAATCAAAACAGCGACTGATAACTCGATTGAGTCCATCGACTAGTATCAAAAATCTAACTTCATAATTTTGCTCGACAGAACTTGAAGGTATGATGAAGTTGGATGTGCCTCAAAAAATATTGATTTTTATATTATCTAGCAACAGAATCCATTTCCGTAGTTCATTATCGATCCATTTGGGTACCGTTTTTTTTTTTGTGTAACATTTCGCAATTTATAAAACGAACCCCGTTTGTCTCTTTAATTTAGTATTTTGTATTACTTTTTATAAATTTGTTTAATAAGTTGACAATATTAATGTCGTAGGTACCTACTTAGATTTCTAGGTGTAAGGCGGTGTTCACATTGGATTCATTTGAGGCGAATCCCGTGACGGAAAATTGAGACAGATGTCCTGTTTTGTTTGCAAATATGGAGATAAAACAATAAAATTTCAAAATTCATCATTTTAAAAGTTAGGGAACGTTCAAGTATTACGTAACGCAATTTTTGAAGACCCCCCCCTCCTCCCCTTGTAACGCACCGTACCGTTTTTCTCTACTCCCCCTCCCACTCTCTAAACGTTACGTAAGTAAGTGACCACTTTTACCCTAAAGTCGCAAAAAAGTATGTTACAGATTGTATCCTTGGTATAGTTTTAATGTTACAATGTTACGTAACGTGTTGTAAGAAAGACCCCCTCCGCCCCTGTAACGCATCGTAACGTTTTACGTTACTCCCCCTCCCCCCAAATTGCGTTAGGGGCCGTTCATAAAATACGTCACGCTAAAATCAGCTTTTTCTGACCCCCTTCCCCCCATTATCATGCTGTGTCATGCTTTCTGTAACCCCCCCCCTAGAAATATTTCGTCACAAAAAAAGAAAAAGACTTTCTATCATGATGAACATTTAAAAAGAAAAATAGTCAAAAGAAATACTAATTGAAAATGTTTTAATGAATGACGAACGTCACGTTACGATAGACCCCCCCGTTCCCCCTTGTCCCACCTTATCACACTCAGCAAGAGCCCTCTCACCGCCTTGTGTGCGAACGTATTTCATGAACGGCCCCTTACGTATTACTTGGACGCTCCCAGACTTAAATGGTTGTTGTTGAATGAGTTGACTGTCACTATGAATCTAGTTTGACAGTAACATAGATTTTTGACATTGACATTTATTTACAGGTTCTTTTAAGTTTGGTAAACATTTTAAAATCATTTCAAACATACCATTCTTCCTCTTTCGTTTTAACATTATTATGATGCGTATTGATGAATAAACAATAAGGCATCTTTGACAAAATTTAAATACCTACAGTTCCAAGTAAGAAAGTACTAAAAAAATAGTAGTGAAATGGAGTATAAACCAAGTTGAAGAAACTCAATTTTCCCCTTCGTCAAAAAAAAAAAAAAAAAAAAACAAAAACAAAAAAAGGAAACAAATATCGGGAAACCACAAAGGAGTGTCCTTTTTTGCCTTCTTTTTCCTTTTTCGAACCACTACGAATGAGTAGTCAAAAAAGAAATAAAAATACACTACAGGAACAAATAAAATTCGCCTTTTTATCAACAAAACATAACACAAAACATACCCGCACGCAACTCTCTTTAAAACACAGAAGTAAAAAGGACAGTACTTAACTTAAAATGATTGTCAAAAAGATGAAAATAAAATAGAAACAAAAAAAAAAGTAAACAAAAGTACCTACAAACATTTGAGTGGAAAATCCATGAGAATGAGTGGACAAAGAGAGAGAGTCAAAAATGGCATAGAAAGATGTATGTATAGATGAATATAAAATTTACAAAACAAACAACAAAATCAAATAAAACAAAATAGGTTGGTTTTCCTTCTTGTGGAACTTACCGTTCTGTAGATGCGTTTTCCATGTAGGTATATATTGCAAATTGGTATAATCCTTGCCTTTGTTTTCGCCGATACCGATTGTGTGGTGCCGTATGCTCGATGTTAGTTGTTGTTGTTTTTGTTTAAATATGTAATCCAATTTTTTAATCAACAACTTTCAAACTAGAAAAAGAAGAAAAAAAAGAAAGTTAATTTTTTTTCCAACCAAAGAATCTTTTAGGGCACACTTATTTATTTTTATATTTGTTTTCTTTGTTCCTGTATAAAGGCGCTTATCAGAACCTCAATTATAAATTGTTTTGTTTATAACTCTCACACTGCGTGCAATCGTATATAAACGGCACTTTTCTCTCTTTAATTTAATTGCATTGCAATAATAAATAATTGTGCGTGATAAGGGATTTAATATGAAGGACAATAGTGGAACACGGTCAAAAAATGCATTCTTTTTAAAGACCTAAAATAAAAGAATCATTATTCATAATATGTGCCTACATATCCATGTCTATAAGTTAATTAAATCTGTATTGATTTCAATGCAATGTAGTTATAGTGGGTAGGTCAAATAAATAGGTGCCTCATAAGATTAACTATATCGGTGGGATAACACAAGTTCAAAAATAACGTTTGAATTTTTAGGGGTTCTCATCACTTTCAATCGAAAAAAATGTGCATATTTCTATTTCTAGAGACTTAATTTTATTGAGATAAACATGCCTCAACACAATTTCCACAGTTTTCCGTATTACCTATAAACACAACGTAGCAGCTGCAGATGAAGTTGCTGGGCTGTGCAGCTGGACAGTTAACTCCAATTAATTCTGTTAAATTTCTAAGGGTAGTTAGATGATTGGAATGTTTTATTTTTATTATTTTCGTGGTTTGATCTGGATTAAATTTTAACACTCTAATACAGATTCATCTTTACCTTTGGCATATGGCAACCCTGGAACATTGCAATAAGTTTTTATCGTTCAGCTTTACATTGAAAACATGATTTTTAACAAGAAATACATACAGCTATGGACAACTAATTAGAAACACAAATTGAATTCACTTTTAAAGCAGTATCTGTATTTATTATTTATTTATTTATTTTTTTTTTTTGTGAAAAAATATTTTTTTTTCATAATACATATGTACATATATTTTTTAAAATTAAAACAATGTTTCCCAAACATAACAACTATTTCATATGGCAGTTTCTGCGAAAAACACAGCTTTTATTGGTGGACAACTAATTAGAAATAAAGAGAAAAATCATATCTTATTATAAAATTTATAACTTTATAATATCATCTACCTTACATTTGTTTTTAATACCTTTTTGCGAAGGCTTTTTGCTTCAAAACTTCCCGACATCTTCGTTCCACTGATGAAATAAGCCGCCTGCACCGCTCTACGGGTATAGCCTTCCAAGCAGCTTCGATATTCGTAAAAAGAACATCATTGTTGGTGTTATTTTTTAGAGCAACAAAGATGCTCTATCGAATTTAGGTCTGCACTTGATTATGCCCACTCCAGAACTGTTATCGATTGGTCACTAAAAACTGTTTCGTAATTCCAGCAGTGTGCTTGGGGTCGTTGTCTTGCTGAACCTTCCATATCACTGGCATGTTTTCATATCGGCCCAATCCACTTATCTTTCCTTAAGAATGTCAATGTATTTAACGGCTGTCATCGTTCCATCGATTCGATGGATTGGGCCAACTCCACACCACGAGAAACAACCCCAAACGTTAAGCGAGCCACCTCCATGCTTAATTACTGGCAAAACATATTTAGGATGGAACGCTGTTCCTTTTGGCCTTCTGACATATTGTGTACCATCTTGGCCCATCCGATTTATTTTAGTTTCGTCACTCCACACTATTCGTTTGTTGTCCAGTTGGCATGTGATCTTGCGAACTCTATTCGTAGTCTACGTTGCCTTGCGGTTACTAATGATTTCTTTCGAGAAACACGACCATGTAACCCAACTTCCACCAATCTTCTTCTGATTGTGCGTGGGCCTATCGGGACATCGAATGCAACCGAGAGTTCACGTTGTATCTCTGTTGAGTTTATTTTTGGGTCTTTTTGGCCAGCCTACTAATTGCTCGATCCATTTGGCAGCTTGTCTAACGGGCCCGTTTTTACGAGGTACATTTTCAGCAGTCCCGGAGTTTTGAAAATGCTTAATTGCTTTCTTTACAGAACAGAATATTTGAGATGCAATTGCTCTATAGGACATTTTAAGCTTCCAAAGCTCAAGAATCGCTTTTCTTGTAGGAGTATCACAACTCTTTAATTTTGCCATTGCAATTACCTCCAAAATTTAAAAATTATTCTTTAAAAACGTTTTCAGACAATTCAGAATTTTCTACTTACCAATGCAAAATAAAAAGATTATTTTTATTTCACCCAAATCAAATCTAATTAAACTGTTTCTAATTAGTTGACCAGTTGAAACGAACACTTTTTACACTCTACCTTGATTTTGTTGTGTACTATGCAAAGACTTATGCACAAATGATGCTTTTTCAAACAATTATCTAATAACGCTTGCATTACATCGTTTAGGATACTGCTATTCTAGTCACACATGACAAAGTTAATGTGGAAATGAAAAGCAAGTAATGTTTCTAATTAGTTGTCCACAGCTGTATATCATAAATCCCGTGTAAGGGGTGAGAACTGAGAACGTTGTAAATTTGGATGATTTAGGAAATTATAAGAAAGAGAAACACTCGACATAATTTTTAAGGAATTTAAAATCGATTAAACTATGTATATTAAACGTGTAGTTATGTACCGATTTATCAGCGAATTATATGATTTCTTCGAAGGTGCCAAGGAATAGGTGCCGTGAAAAATTGGCCTTATTGCACTTTAAAAAAAAAGAAAAAAGTACAATTTTCAGCAGTTGGACATATTGCACTATGACAAAATGAGCTAAGTTCAAGTTAGACTAACTTTTGTTTACGGCAAGTATAAACAATGAGCTATGCAACATTCTTAGTTGGTTCTCTACTGCGGGTATGATTTCTTCTGTTTCCTCTACATGAACTAATATTTTTGAAAAATATTAAATCGCCAACTGTCATCAAATAAAAAAAACATTACTTCAAAGTCATCGTAGATTGAATATATTCACGAGTACTCAGTTCAATTTTTGTATTTTAAAATCTCTCGAGAATAACGAATTAAAAGATTTCATTCAGGCAGGCGCATTTCTAACTTACTATCGGTCGCTCAAAAAAGGCTGTTATTCGTAGTGTATTATTATTATTTTTATTTTAATTTTACAGAATATGTATTTTAAAAAATATTCACAATTCAAAAGGCACATTCAATTTTTTCTTTAACTTTACATTGACATGGCTTCTTAATAAGAATAAACAAAATTGTCGGTCAACATCTTCACAACTAACGCGTTACTGTTTGGATTGGAGTTTTCAAAAATTATTGGACCGTTTTATTTTCGAAAAAAAAAAGAAAAGCTTAGAATTTCACTCAGCTGGAGCTACAATTAGTTCTAAAAAATTAAATAATAAGCTGATCACTCGACTTTTTTGGCAAAAGAATTAACGGGCCTAAATTCTCAGTCAGTCTCACAAAAATTCCACATTAAAAACTAAGCACTGCAGTACTTAGCACTAAAGTAGTTTGAGGTGTGTTTTTTTGTCTAACTGCTTTTAACAATCATTAACTATTGTCGCTCTAAAACGATTAGATATGTACACGATTTGAAGTCATCACATCGTTCCTAAGGTCATTGGCATAATTTACGTATAAAAAGAATAAAATTACTTATGTTTTCAAATTCACTTTGTAGGTTATTAAAAACTTATATTAAATATAGTTCGTTCTCTCCTTAAACTGGCTTACTTTTAACCATTTTTAAGTTTTAAACATATGCTCGGAAGATGAAATTGAAAACGTTAAACTGTCGAAGTGGATTATTTATTGAATTGAATTGAATTGAAATATTTTATTTAGCCCAAATTAGCTATTTATAATTTACAAAATGATTATGATTAATATATATATACATTTTTATGTTATTTACAATGGCATTGGCGTTTATATGTTTTGTTTAACAAAGTTAATTATTGCTTTTTTAAATATAAATATGTATATCAGTCTGTTGCTTTACATTGTTTGGTAAATCGTTAAAAAGCTTAAATCCTTTGTAAATTAAACTATTTTGTGATCTTGCACTTCTGTATGATTGCAGTCTTAAATCCTCTCCATTTCTTAACAAAAACGGTTGAACATCTCTTACGTAACGAATATGTTTTGACAAGTATTTTGGTAGTAAATTATTTTTAATTTTTAATACAAAAAATAAAACATTTAAATAAATACGCTGTTTAACATTCATCCACATTAAAGTATTTTTAACATAAGCACTATAGAAGTATATTTACTACATCTAAGTATTGCACGCATAGCTTTATTTTGCAGTTTTTGAAGATTATTCATTGAACTTTCATTGATTAAATATAAAATTGTAGAGCAAAACTCAAAATGAGGTTTTATTATAACATTGTAAATATTTATAGCGGTAATAGTGCCTACTTTATTTCTAATTCTTCGCAAGAAACCTACTTTTTTGCAATTTTCTTTACAATATACTGCACATGAGATTCAAAACATAGTTTATAATCAATAATGACACCTAAGTACTTAATTTCTAATACTTGTTCTACTATTTCTTGATCAATTGTTACGTTAACATTAACATTATCATTTAAAACAATACATTTAGTTTTTGAAACATTTAGTTTAAGCTTATTAGCCTTAAGCCATATATTTAATACTTTAAGGTCTTCATTTAATAGTCGTTCGCATTCCTGGACTGTTTCAGCTTCAACAAACAAGAGTGAATCGTCAGCAAACAAAGCAAGCTCGCAATTTTTAATAACTTTGTTCATGTCGTTGATGTAGCAGTTAAAGAGGAGTGGTCCCAGTATTGAGCCTTGAGGGACTCCCAGTTCAATCGGTTCAATTTCGGATAATACGTTGTTAATTTTGGTTTGTTGAGAGCGCCCCAATAAAAAACTTCTAAACCAACCAAGTGCGGAGCCCGTTATTCCGTAATAGTGCAATTTATCAAGCAATATATTTGGATCGATTGTCTCAAAGGCTCGTTTGAGGTCAAGAAAAACACAAACAACTTTCTTACCTTTTGAGATAGATTCTTTCCAACTTATTAATACCATATTTACAGCAGATTCGCATGAATGTGATTGACGGAACCCAGATTGATTCTCGATGATGATTTTATTTTCACTCAGATATTGTGAAAGTTGCTTATAAACGATTTTTTCAAGTACTTTTTCATAGACCGGTAATGAATTAATGGGTCGAAATTCTTCACACTTTAAAGTTTTTTTGATTTTCTCAATAGGTGTCACAATAGAATTTTTCCATGTTTGAGGAAATTGACCTTGTGTTTATGATACATTGATTATTTTTAACAACGACTGTCCGACTACATCAAAAGCGTCAATAAATAATTTTGGACTTAGTAAATCACTATCTTTTTTATTGTTTAATTCTTTAATTGTCTTCATCAAATCATTTATATTAATTTCATTAAACTTGAAAGGATTTTCACAAGAAAAGTCTATTTGATTAACATATGGAACATTTTCAATCGTATTATTTATTATTTGCACACTATTGATAAAAAATTTATTAAACCGATTAGCTAGCTCTTTGTCATCTGTGATAAATTCACTATCGAATTGAACTTTTGTTATTTCACTTTTTTTTTTCGCGCAGTACTGACGATTTTAGTGTTCTCCACATAGCTTTTTGATTAGTGCAGTTTTCAAGGGATCTTTTTATAAAATTATTTTTCGCATGATTAAGTTCTTTAGTGTAAGTATTTCGTATGTTCCTAAAATAACACCAATCATCCAAACTACCTGTAAAGATTGCTTTACTTTTCGCATTATGTTTTTGATGTTTGAGCGCATTCAAATGTTGATTAAACCACGAATTTTCTTTTTTACTTGGATATTTTAGCGTTTTAAATTTAATCAATACCATTAATAATTTATTTTGAAAATTTTTCGCGTACTGGTGTATATCATTAACAACAAGAGAATTTATACCACTTTCTTCAAACGCTGATAATAAGTTGGCTTTAGAATATTTTAAAACTTGTATTTTTTTAACTTTTGGTTTGGAAAATTTTGCTCTCATTGGGAGTTTTAAAGATATAGCTTCATGATCTGCGATATCAAAATCACCACTAACACTAGCCACTAAATAAGATAAATTTGAGACGACATAGTCTATTAAGGTTCTAGATGTACTTGTTATTCTTGTTGGTTCATTTACTAATTGTGTACACCCGTTTTCAAGTATAATTTTGTTGCAATCACGCCTATAAATATTATTTTCATCGAACCAGTCAATATTAAAGTCTCCAACTATTATAAGATTATTGTTATCTTTCACCAAATTATCCATTAACTCATTAAAACGGTCACAAAATTGTCTATTAGATGATGATGGAGATCTATATAAACCAGCGATTACAAAAGAGCAAAAACCACATCGCACTTTAACAGCAAGACACCAAATATCCATATTTACTACTAGTGTATATACTTGTTCACACTGCAGATTTGCACTTACATAAATATCGAATTAGGAATTATTTTTTTTTTTTTGGTTTGGAAGAAAACATTGAATTTTAAAGTAATTCCTAATCTAAATCGAACTAAATTTGAAAAAGAACAAACCTGTGATGAGAACGAGCTGTTTAACAAATAACCTAGTTGATAGATGGTACGAATTAAATGTTCTACACTTTGCAAGTTTTGATTGGAGCATTATAATGTTGAAAATGCCATGGCAAGTTCGGCGCTTAGATAAAAGATGTCATGGCAATCTAACAAACAAATTTTCAAAATGGGAAGAAGCATTTTCAAGCTCGTTTTTTTATTTATTTGCTTTCATAGTTGATGTTAAAAAAATGTATCTCGCACTTTCCATAGTGGGAAAAACCTTCCCACTGTTCTTGAACAGTTAGTTATTTGACTTCACCTATACTATTTGAAATAGACAACTTGAGACCTAAAAAATTAGTTGTTTTTAAGAAGAAGCATTTACAATTGATTTTCATGTGCTAACCTGATGGCGGATTTTTTAATTGAAAAAAACGCCCTCCGAAATTTGAACTGTTTCATTTTTCCTGTACTTCTTTAGTTAGCTTTAAGCTTCAGGAGATATCTGCAGTCAAAAGTAGACATTGTTAAAATCGTTTAACTTGGCGAAGCAAATAATTAGAAACGCTTGTTTTTTTGTTACATACAGTGTTGGAAAAAATAATAGAAACAAGTGTCTTCATCATTTTAATGGTAAATTGTTTTGTGAAAACAACTTATTGTTTTTACTTAACGGTAAAAAGTTTGAGGCCAATGATGATTTCGCCTGGAATAAATAATAGAAATAAGATACCTACTTTAACTGTTATTCTAACGTAAGGATCAATTTTTTGTATGCAAATAGGCGTTTTGAGTTTTTTTTTATTAGTTTGTCAGATATTTTGTATTACATACTAAACAAAATTTTTAAAATTCATCCATAATTTTAATAAATATGGGTCGTGGATTACATTATACTCATTTTGAACGCGAAGTGATGAAAAATCTAAGACAAACCAAAAAAAACGAGGTTGAAATTGTTAAAACCTTAAACTGTTCCAAGAAAAAAGTATTTAAAGCTCTACACTCAAACCCAAAAGAAGGAACAAGATGAAGAAAAAGATAAACTTCTTCGCATTTCGATACACTATTGGTAAGAATATGTAAGAAAAAACAATTTCATTCTTTAAGAGAACTCAAAAATGAATTAAACGGACCAGTGACAGCTAGAACAATTAAAAACCTACTAATAGAAGCAAGTCTTTCTGATAGAAATCCACAAAAAGTGCCGTTTTTGAGCAAGAAAAGCATTATGCAAAGGTTTGCCTTTGCAAACAAACACTTGAATCGTTCTTATTGGAATAACGTGTTGTGGTCGGATGAAACGAAGATCAATTTGTTTGGTTCCGATGGAAAAATGTATTGTGAGAATGCTAAAGAACAAGGAATTTACCCCAAAAAAAACACAAAAAAAGACAGTTAAACACTGGTGCAATATAATGATTTGGGGATGCTTTTCATCGCCTGGTGTAGGTCCAATATTTTGGATTACAGATTACATTTGCTCTGTGGATTATGTCCACATCTTAAACTCAGCCATGCTACCATTATCTGAAGAGGAGGTACCAATTAAATGGGAGTTCATGCAGGATAATGACTCGAAGCATTCCTCTAAATTGGCTAAAAAATACTTACAACAAAACAAAATCAATGTTATGAAATGGCTATCACAATTCCCCGACCTAAACCCACTCTGAATCAAGTTGAATCTGATTCGTCATCTCCACTCTTTCACACCAACTGAATCAACCTGAATCATAAATCGCACTATTTTCTTTAACTTCTAAAATTACTAACTCCACGTCCATCTCGTATGGTTGTTGATTCAAGAATCAAGAATCAAGGAATCCGACAGGTTGAATCAAGTGCGACCTCGAATCAAACCTGATTGAACCAGATTCGTCCGGTCTGAAGGCGGGAAAAGAATTAAAACGGAGCGCTCGAAGCCGAATCTTGGTCAATCAGATTCAACTTGATTCGGAGTGATTCTGATTGATTCGAATTCGTTTGGTGTGAAAGGGCCCTAAAGCAAAGGATCGGAGATTTTAAATCCAAAAATAAAGACGAGTTGTGGTCAACAAAGTAAAGTGAATGATACTCCATAGCCGTGGAGACATGTGCCAAATTGGCGAATTCGACGGGGTGAATAGTGAAAGCAGTTACATATTAAAAATAAGGGTACCGCTACAAATAACTTAAAGAATTTGAAATACTTTTACCGTTAAGTTACTTTCTCGCTACAAAAAAATACCATTCTAATTTTGTTTCTATTATTTTTTCCAGGATGAAACAACTTTATAATTATAATTCTACTTTATATCATTATTTCTCATTATTATATTTAAAAAAAAAATTTTTGCATTTAAGCAATATAATATGTATTAAAATTAAATCTATCTGCGTACCTAGTTTTTATTTTTCAACTCTTCACAAATATCTTTTTATGTGTTAAAAAAAATTAAGACAGTCTTTCTATTATTTTTTCCAACACTGTATATACATATGTACATCCCTATGTAATAAAATGTTGGTTTTCAATTAATAAGATAAGAATTTCATAAGATATTAGAAATATCTATAAACAGTTGCATTCTAAGCGTTCAGAAGCATTTTTAGGCTTGCAAGGTATTTTCTTGTAGCTGTTTATAGGTACGTAGGTACCCTCTCATTTTGTTTGCAACAAGAGAAAACATACAAATGTAGTAATATTCTAACGATTTAATTTAATACATATGGGTGATTATACAAAAGTTGGGTAACTTTTGAGGATATTTTGTTTACGATAGTTTTTAAATAAAACTTTTATAAATTCGGGTGTATATGATAACAATAAATAAATTAGGTGGCGCAACAGTCCATGAAGGACCAGGGCCTAGTGACTTACAACTCTCAACCATCCCTGTGTGCGAGTAATGTTGTCAGAGATGGAAGGGACCTACAGTTTATATGCCGAATCCGAACGGCTAGTTTGAGAAAGCACTTTTCATGACAAGAATTACTCTTGGAGGATTTGTCAATTCCTCGCAAGAGGCAGTACCCGTAAAAAAAGTTAGGTGGCACAGGCAGGGATTGAACCCAAGACCCCTTGCATGACAGTCCAACGCACTAACCATCACGCTACGGGTACTACGGGTGTATATGATAGCTAATCTAATTAATATATTGTTCCCAATCGGGCCAGTCACTTTTTTGAGTACCTACATTGTAAGATATTTAAACATTTCAGAATTAGACTGCCAGAGGACTGACGAGTATCCACAGTTTTGAAAGTATTATACCTAATGAAATTTATTACAAATTAGTAAAATTGTCTTAGGATTTAATAATGATCACTTAAAATCACTTAGTAACAATTAAAAATAATTATTAATATGTAAGGAGAAAATACTACATCAGTTTTCAAAACAGACTTTTGACATTTAACGTAACGTTATTCACTTATCTTTTACTACTTTCACATAGTTTTACTAAATATTTCAAAGTAATCAACAAACAAAATCTAACAATATTCATCTTAAAAGTACTAATGATCAAGAAATGAAGAACAATAACAATTTACCTGACACAGAACTGACGCCACACTACTGACGAAAAAGACGAAATTTGAGATTATAATCTGGACTAATGTTTTTTTTTGTAATTTCAAATATCAACAAACTACATTTTAACAAATCAAAGTCTAATACGAATAAATAAAAATAAACTTTAGATTAACAAAAAAATAACGACTCACCATAAAACTGACGTGTTGACTGGCTAAGCACGTGTATAGACAACAAACATAACCCAAACTCTGGTACAGTTATGGTGGCCGTCAAATTGTGCGACCCGCAACTAACTTTATTACCAACATTAAAATTCAAAATGGGATTTGACGTTGAGTCGGCGATATTTCGCACGAATTTTAAATTTAAATAACACACAAGAAACTGACGAATAAAACTGAACACAAAATTTCTTATTTTTTAAATAAAGTGGAGAACACTGCATTATGAAAGTTGTAGTATATATTGTATTAATTTAATAAGTTTTCTCAAATCAATGATAATGTTTAATAGAACAGTCCTTTAATGGTTGGTTTTCAGGGTTGTGACATGCCAGAGGACTGGCGTTTTAAGAACTAATGGTGTTTTTTTAATAACTTGTAGGTATTCAAAATGAAGAACTGAAATTGGGTGACTAAATAAAGGTCTTTCCATTGTTTTAAAATAAATTGCAATCTCAATAAAATATAATCAGACTTTGTATATATTGGTTAATGACATCGAGTTACCCAACTTTTGTATAATCAACCATATCTAGCAATACAACAAAATATAATGCTTACAAAATCGAGCTAAATTTATTGACAGAAATAAATAGTAAGTAGCGTTGTACCTACATATGTATGTATGTAAAAAATCAAGTATTCAAATTTTCCTTTAGTTTTTGACACTGCTCAGATCTAAGTGATGTCATTTTCAAGCAAAATTTAAAAACCAGAATCTCAATTACTTTTTGGTTGTTGACGTTTTTTTATTGGTCATCTCATCTACATAAATGTACCTATACATTTACAAACTTTGAAATTTTGATTTTGAAATGAAATCAAGAAGCAGTTACTTCTTCCAAAGAAATGTCATTCTATTGAGTTAAGAAAGCTATTAAGTTGCTAGACAATTTATTGAGTTTTTATAGGTAATGTTATGAAGACTTTAATGATCTTGAAAGATTAATATATTAAACTAACTAATTTATAATAGGTGTTTTATTTTGTTAGATGCATTCAGTATTCAAAAACTTCGATTCGTGTTTTGAACGTTTCTTGGGGTCGGTACCTACCTACATAAGATAATAATCATTACAAAAACTTTAGGTAGGTACCTACTCTCTTTGCTCTTAAAATGTTACTATTTAAGTAAAATGAATATTTTTTTAAATTTGTATCTGAATTTAAAAAATTTCTTACAATTTAAGGTCGGAATTTTCGATTCAAACAAACAACAAAATTAAAAAACTTCTACGATTGACTGCACACAAAAATCAAAAATTCTCTTCTTCGTCATCCTCTTTTACAAAACAAAACAGAGAAAACGGAACTGACACAATCCGGAGCCGGAGCCGATTGCCGAACGAAGGAAAAATGCACAACCAAACTAGAAACAAGGGAGATAAACATTAAGTATAAGTTAGATAAATAATATTAAACAAAAAAAAAAAAAAATAATAAACAAAAATAATAAAAAGGAGCGAGGCAAAAGAGGTGAGTGAGTGAATTTGTTTTTGTTTGTATATTCCGCTACATAACATAACAAGAGAAACTTTAATTTTATGTTCCACGAGGGGGTGGGCGGATAAAAAAAAGAGGAAAGGAGTGGAATTTCTTCTAATAGAATCGAAAAATGCCGTACACATGAAATCATCGTCGTTTCATCAGATCCAACATCCAACCAAAACCAACGAAACGAAAACGATTCAACGTACATATAACGAGAACGACCAAACGTCTCGCGTCAGCCTCACCTCCATTCTATAACACCGCTATCCGCTGCGCTGCGACTCGAAGCGACTCAACTCTACAGCTACTCCACACACTTTACTTTACACTTATGTGTTATTCACTTCTGCTTCTGCTTCCTCTATCCTCTTCGTCGTTGTGGTTGTCGTTCTTTTCGTCGTCGTGTCTTTCCTTCTTCTTTCTCGAGATGATGAAAATTGCAACACAAAGGGGAAAAACATGAAAATGATAATTTCTTGTCGTTTCCTACTTTTTTTTTTGTATTTCTTCAATTCAAGCAGACAAATATTTGTTGTTTAATTTTTATATTTCTATCGAATAACAAGATTATTTGTTATTTTTATATTCTTTTTAAAACTAACAAAAAAGGCACTGTTTCACTTTAATTAGATTCTGCATTTTTAATTATTTTTCTTTTGCTTCTTCTTTCAATAAAATGCAACAAAACTTTTTTCCATCTCACTTTTTATTTTATATTGAACACTTTTCTTTCAATCGAAATTCTTAAATTTTAATTAATTAAAAAAAAAGACAGAAATACCCCGAAATTCTTCAAATTCAAACACTGGAGGAGGAAAGAAGGCAAAAGGCATATACACGATCGATCTACACGGAAAATACGTTTTTTTTTTCTCTTTCCCTCGACTCCACACTCAATTTAGGCACATAATTGGTATTAATTAGTTCTATTCTCAATAAGGCGATCAATTGAATAGAATAGACATAAACCATAAACCCAAAAAGAAAACAGGAAAAACTATTAAATCCGTTATCTTATCTAAAACATTTCGATTTCGGTATAAAATGTTTCGTACAATAAACAAATCGAGTTGTAATAAATTGAGATGAGAAACTATATAATTGGGAGAAATTTCCCCGCGACGAGCGACGGACGAAGCTAAAGTACACTTTAGAAATTCCAATATATGTAATATTTCAGAAAAATAAAAGAAAAACACACCGAGAGCAAACGAATCCGACGTACGTAACCAACGAATGGGCGATATGTAGTGTTAATAAAACATCGATAGTTTTATCGATTAATCGATTGTTTTGAACTATCGGAACTATCGATAGTTGGGAAAAAACATCGATAGTCTGTTCAGTTGATGTGTTTTGTTTGTTGTTCGGGATTTTTTTTTAACGAAAATTGTCCTCGAATTAAAAAAGTCTGAACTGAGCCTAAATTCAGTTGGTTGCTGAACGTTCCCTTCTCAATGAACAGTGAACACAGTTCTGTTTTTGACAGTCCAGGTCGTTTTCAGTTTTCACTGCCTTTATTGGGGAAGTCCCTCATCGGCATTTCATTGCAAACTAGATAAATGTTTGACATTGACATATATGTTTTGTGTTTATTATTGTTTCTGGTTATTACTTTATCCTATGTTATTGTTATTGTTTGTGGTTGTTCTTGTTCGTTTGTTATTGTTTGTAGTATTCTCCTCTGTTTATTTGTAAAAAGCGACGGAAGCAAGAAAAAAAAAATATGAATAGAAAAAACCAATCTACGGTTTGGACTTTTTTCAACAAAAAAGGGCAATTTTGCACATGCAATTTTTGTGGGCAGGAGTATAAACACTCTGGAAATACCTCCAATTTAAGAGACCACTTGAAAAGGAAACACGCTGATGATATAAGAAAAGAAACTGAGGGTTCATCCTCTGAAGCAGATGAAAATCAACTTGTGCCAGTACCAGCACCACCCAAAAATTCTAGAAATAGCATCAAAAATTATTTTCAAAGGAGTCAAAAATTCGATGCAAATTCCAAAGCAAAAAAGGAACTTGATGCTCTCTACGCACAGATGATCGCTATTGATATGCTTCCATACAGAACTTCTGAACACAAAGGGTTAAAATTATTTGTCCAAGCGTTGAACAACAGATATGAGTTGCCTGATAAAAAAACTCTCAAATGTAAACTTGTTCCTGAACAATATGACGAGTTAAAAACTAAATTAGACGAAGCTCTATCAAGATGTAAATATGTGAGTGTTACAACAGACATGTGGACGAGCAATGCAAATGAAGGGATTCTAGCATTAACTTGCCACTTTATACAGGACGCAAAATTAGTTTCAGCGTTTTTGAAAGTGACTAAAATTGAAGGAAACCATACTGCGGAAGCGATGGCAAATGTAAGTTTTTCACAACTCTGTTTATCCTATTATCTTATATTGAATTCCATGCAACCAAAAAACCACTCTCGACTTGATCTCCAGCACTTTTCGTTTTCACATCAAAAAACAAAATCATTCTTTTTTCGTTTTCCATGCAACCAGAAAAATCGGGAAAAGTAGACCAAATCTGAGAGCAAATCTGAAATTGTCGAGGAATTCACCAGTAGAAGAATATTACCTATATAGCTTTTTACAAAAGATGATTTTGTTTTTTCAGGCAATCGACCAATTGTTAATAGATTTCAAGATTCGGGAAAAAGTTGTAGCAATAGTCACGGACAACGCTGCAGCTATGAAAAAAACTGTTGAGTTACTCAAACTTCGACATTCCTCATGTTTTGCGCACTGCATTAACTTAACAGTGCAAGACTGTTTGAAAGTGGAATCATTCTCAACAATTTTGTCAAAAATAAAGGCTATTGTGACTTTTTTTCACAGTTCTACACTTGCTTGTGACAAACTTCGTATTGCTCAAAAGACGTCAAACAAACCAGAGTTAAAACTGATTCAAGAGGTATCGACACGATGGAACAGTTCGTATTATATGATGAAAAGAATCATGGAAATACGAAGTGAGGTCGCAATCGCAATAAGTCAATGTCAAAAAGCACCTTCTTTTCTCACAGCAGAAAATTTTACTGCTATACAGGAGATTGTAAGGCTTCTAGAACCTTTTGATGTCGCAACATCAACAATATCTGGTGAGTCTTATGTCACTTCATCCCTAGTTATACCTCTTATACGAGGTATTTCCGTCAAATTGTCAAGTTTGGAAAACAGTTTGACAACTCTCGAAGGACGAGAGGTCTTTCATTCCTTAAATAATTCAATTAATATGAGGTTGAAACCGTTCAATACCAGGACTTTGAATATGATTTCCACATTACTAGATCCCAGATTCAAAAAAACTGGATTCAGAACTACTCAAGAAGCAGACAACGCATCCCAAATATTGCAAAGAGAGTATGCTGCTATTATTGCGTCCTCAGCCCAAAGAGCAGAAGTGCCAGTGCCAGTGCCAGTGCCAGCACCTTCAACTTCAAGTACAGAATGTACTTCAAATGATTTACTGTTTTTGTCTAATCAGCAACAATACAAGATATCAACACCAGTAAGTGACTCAATTATTGACCTTCGTCAATATTTTGAAAAGCCTTTAATAGCAAGTCACCAACCTATTTTGGAATACTGGGACAAAAGCAATAATATGTTACGAGTAATGGCCAATAAATATTTGTGTTGTCCAGCGACTTCTGTTCCTTCTGAAAGAATTTTTTCCAAAGCTGGTCAAATCATGAATGTGAAAAGAAACAGATTAAAAGATAAACATTTAAATACATTGCTATTTATTCACCATAATTATAATATATTCAAGTAAATAGATACATTGAAGATAATTTATACATAATCGTATCTGTGAATTTAAATATGTAGGTATTGGTATGCTGTGAATTGAAACCTAAGTTCTTGCTGTGAAATCAAATCTTACTTTAAATAAATATAATATATTATTTACATTGATTATGCACTTTATTTCATATTTATTGGTAAGTTTCGGAGTCGAAAAAAAACGAACTCGAGATAAAGTCAAACATGGGAAAACGATGATGGAATGTTTTTTAACGGTTCGATTTTCTGAAAAACTTGCAAACCGGTTGAAATGAAATTTGTTACACCAACGTTGTTTAATATGAATATTTATTAAAGACAAACATTTCAAAAAAAATTATTTCAAGCATTTTTAAAAATTTTTTGGAAAATAAAAGAAAAAAATCAGAACTCTTTAAAAAGTCGATTTTTTTTATTTGTATTTTTTGTTATGGAAAAGCTTTTTTTATTTTCCTTAGCTATATAGTCTCATTTAATTTGTTATTTTTAATAATAACACTATCGATTGTTTATCGATTAATCGATTGTTTGAAAAAAAACAATCGATACTATCGAAAACTCAAACAATCGATGTTTTATTAACACTAGCGATATGGACTGTATCTTGTCTCTTTTCCGTCAAATTGAATGGTTTTGTGGAACGAGACGTTTTCTTCTTCTTCTTTTTTTGTTTTTGTTTTGAATTTTTTTTCGTTGTATGATTTTCACTCAAAATTTTGGAAGCAAAGAAACCACTCACGAAAAAGTAATTACAAAAATTCACTGTATTTTGTTGGACATGCGCGAACGAGTACTTTTTTGTTTCTTCTTTTTTTCCCCTTCCTCCGCTTCTTCTAGTTGGGTTCAATGTTTACTGTTTCGAAAAAAAAAAGGAAATTGAGCCTTTGGTTTTAATTCATAGTTTTTCTAGGAGATATATTGGATAAGTTGATATTTTATGTTTTAAAATGAGTTACACAAGAACTGGATGGATTTATAAAGAAATTGGTGTTTTTTAAATGAAAAATCACTGGTTATAACTGAAACTAAAACAGCTAAAACATCCAACAAGTGGACAGTAGGGCGGCCATATTACTTCTGAATGAGTGTAAAAGACAAAGAATTTTATTTACACAAAATGAATATGCGATTGTCTCGCTCAGTTTTTCCATTTTCATATGGGTTCTGCTATTCCATGGTTGGGGGCGTAAAGAATGCTTGAAGGAACATATTTACAGGGTGATATATGTAAAGGCTTAACTAAAAGGTTTGATATTTATAATTTGAATTTGAGTAATTTTTAAAGACAAATCAATGTATATGTTTGTTTTAATGGGAAAGGTATGCCATTAACCAATTTGCATACTCACAGCTGAAGGATCAACAAATTTCGACACTCGGTTTTTTTTATTTGATAGATATGTACAAATAAATAATAATTAGAGCAATTTAAGAGCGAGGAAATTAATTTTCAAAGTTCACTTTTTCACATACAAACCACACAAAAATGGTTGATTTTGACATTTCGTCCCTGGGGCCTGATTATGAGGTTCGCGGCGGATCGTTTTCAATTCGACCTTTCAAATTCGACTCGCTTCGTATTTCCTTATTAACGAACTCGCGGCGAAGCGAAAGTAGTTCTTCCTATATTCCAGTGATTTGACACTTTGGTTTGACTTTTTCTCTCTATATTCCAGTGATTTGACACTTTTGGTTTGACAGCTTTCCACAAATTTTGTTTTGTTTCAATTATGGTGTATATTTATTCTGAAAGGGAGGAATTTGAGGAATCCCAGGAATCCTTAAGATTACGGGTGTCCAGGAGACTACTAAAAAGCAAATCTTCTCCTCTGGATCTCCCTTCAACTGAGTAAGTATTGTTTCCTTTTAGTTTTGTTGCGTGGCAAGAGGAGGTTAGGAGGTGGGTGAAGTGGAAGGGTAGGATAAGGATGAGGTAGGAAAAAGTCATAGGAAGAGTTTGGAAAGGGTAGGTTGGAATGTCAAGCTCCGGGGGACGCGGCCTGCTTGCGGTGCACGGCGTTAGCTCGTCGGACGGGGGGGGGGGATCTTGCCCCCGAAACTTAACCTCGCCTGCAGACAAAAACATATATCAGGCCAAGGAAGGAGGAAAGGGAAGGAAACTTAAACGGACGGACTATGGCACATCAGGGCACTGCGGATGTTAGTGCAGTGAGGCCATTACCCACCCTACCTTTAGGTGTCCGCGGCCAGTGTTGGACACCCCCAAAATTGTTGGTCGATTGTCGGCTTCAGGTCATCTCATGTACATGTCAGCTCCGCTACCCTCGACACCCCTGAAATGAAACTTAAACTGTCATTGTTTCGCTAGGCGAAACAAGAAAAAACTTTTTTTCTTTCGGCAATTTGTCGGAAGTTTTATTTATCTTCACATTTTTTTAATTAAACTTAACGACAAAAAAATTAACCAACAAAAGATTTTAACAAAAAAACTTAAACAATAAATCAAAAAAAAACTGGTAACAAAAAAATCTCGGTCAGTGGATATTATAGGTTTACCCTTTGGCGGTATTTTTTTTTCCTGAAACGATCGACGGAGCCCTAATCTCCTACCCCTAAAGAGCTCTATGGAGGTAAATATTAGGACCGTACACTAAATAAATTGTGGGGCCGAACGCGACACTTTCAACCGTTCTTTTTTTTTTTTTGATACCTCACAAACAAAAATTAAAAAAAAATTAATGAAATAAACAATCAAAAAAACAACTTCCACGCATTAAATAATTAGATTGAAAAATAACAAAAAACTTAAATATAGGACAAACACAACACAAATCCTCGCAATGGTATGTATAGGTAGGTAAACCAGGTATAAATTCTTAAGCGAACGCTATCTCCACCTCTATTTCACTGCACTTTTTCGCTTTTTCAGACATGACTTTCCGAAATCTTTGAAATTTTAAATTTTCTTTCAATTTAGCTTTTTATTTTAAAATTCCTTTAATTTCAATTTTTTTATTTTTATTTTTTTCATTAATTTCAAAATTTTTATTTTTAATTTTCCTTAAATTTCAATTTTTTTTAAGTTTACTTAAATTTTTATTTTTATTTTTGTTTGTGAGGTATCAAAAAAAAAAAAAAGAACGGTTGAAAGTGTCGCGTTCGGCCCCACAATTTATTTAGTGTACGGTCCTAATATTTACCTCCATAGAGCTCTTTAGGGGTAGGAGATTAGGGCTCCGTCGATCGTTTCAGGAAAAAAAAAATACCGCCAAAGGGTAAACCTATAATATCCACTGACCGAGGTTTTTTTGTTACCAGTTTTTTTTTGATTTATTGTTTAAGTTTTTTTGTTAAAATCTTTTGTTGGTTAATTTTTTTGTCGTTAAGTTTAATTAAAAAAATGTGAAGATAAATAAAACTTCCGACAAATTGCCGAAAGAAAAAGAAAGAAAAAAAGTTTTTTCTTGTTTCGCCTAGCGAAACAATGACAGTTTAAGTTTCATTTCAGGGGTGTCGAGGGTAGCGGAGCTGACATGTACATGAGATGACCTGAAGCCGACAATCGACCAACAATTTTGGGGGTGTCCAACACTGGCCGCGGACACCTAAAGGTAGGGTGGGTAATGGCCTCACTGCACTAACATCCGCAGTGCCCTGATGTGCCATAGTCCGTCCGTTTAAGTTTCCTTCCCTTTCCTCCTTCCTTGGCCTGATATATGTTTTTGTCTGCAGGCGAGGTTAAGTTTCGGGGGCAATATCCCCCCCCCCGTCCGACGAGCTAACGCCGTGCACCGCAAGCAGGCCGCGTCCCCCGGAGCTTGACATTCCAACCTACCCTTTCCAAACTCTTCCTATGACTTTTTCCTACCTCATCCTTATCCTACCCTTCCACTTCACCCACCTCCTAACCTCCTCTTGCCACGCAACAGTTTAAATCAAATTAATCAATTAATCTACACACTTTGTCTTAATAGATTTATCAAACTATTTCGACTTTCGAAAGAAGCTTTTGTCTTCATTTTGCAAGAGATCAGTGAGGAATTAAAGGATCAGAACAGCAACGGCATTCCTTCAATTTTAAAGCTTGCCGCTACTATGAAATTTCTTGCTGAGGGATCGTACCAAAAAGGAGTTGGACAAGACGTACTCCTTGGAATGACACAACCAACAGTCTCAAACGTTTTGTCTGAAACTCTTAAAATTCTTGAGAGAAAGTTGTGCCCAAAAATGATAAATTTTAAAATGAATGAACAGGAACATCGTTCCTTGAATGAATTTTAAAATTTTATTGTGGATAAATTATAAGAAAATTAAAATAAAGCTAACTCACATTTTTAAATTAAAATAAAGAAATAATCCACGAAATCGAACACTGAATAATAATAAACACTCTTTCGCTTGTGAATCCGCCAAAAAAAAGCTATCGGATTCAACTCGCCAACAAACATTATGACACTTCAAACTCGCCTTCGAATTCGTTAATTGGTCGAATTCAAATGAAGAAGCCGAAAGCGAAAGCAATAATTGAAAAATGGCAAACTCGCTAGCAAAACGATTCGCCGCGAACCTCATAATCAGGCCCCTGTTTTTTGTTCAGTGTTGCCATACTTGATTTTTGTTTGTTGGGGATTTCTTTGATTTTAGTGCTCAAATGCATAAAGTACTTTGTATATACCCAAACTCGCACCCACCCCAAATTCTATAGTGATCCAAGCAGGGGGGGGTTACAGGGGGGCAGCATATCCCCCTTACAAGTTGAACACAATCTTGATGCCTACTATATGGCCTGAATTTGTCCGTCTGAAGTTGTTTGTTCCAACTTCAAAAAACTTAAAACAACAAAATGCAATAACATCAACATAATAAATAACAACAACAACATCGTACATAATATTGAAACAAAATCTTGTCAACCTGCACCCCTCCTCGTATATTCATCGATTCACAAAAAATCTGAATTGCTTATATTCTATCACAATGTTGGTGGATTACGAACCAAAATGAGTGATATTCTTCTCTTCTCATCTTCACAAAAATTTGACATTTTCGCTTTAACTGAAACCTGGCTCTCTGAGAACCATTTCAACTCAGAAATGTTTGACAATCAGTTGTTTAATGTTTATAGAAATGATCGCTGCTATCATACAACTGGACTGACTCGTGGAGGTGGTGTTTGGTGTATTGATTGCAGTTCGATCATCTGTGTTAAGCATGCAAATAGAGTTGCCATCTTCTCCAAATTCTTCAATCAACATTGATCAATTAATTATTCGTTTAGATGTTGATAATTTTCATGTTGTTTTTCTTATTATTAGTTATATACCACCGAAAAGTTCTTTTGATATATACAAAACTCATATTGATTACTGTATATCTATTTTAAATAATTTAAAAGAAAATCAACATATTATAATCTTAGGCGATTTTAATTTACCGTTTTTAAATTGGGTTTTTGATAACGATGACAAATGTTTAATTCCTTACAACGTTAGCAGTGACTGTGAGAGTGTGGTTGTCGATACTTTAGCTGAGTTCAGATCAATTGTTTTCAAAATCATCTTAATCGGTATCTTGATTTAGTATTTACTGATAATGAATTAGGTGTGTGTATCGACAGTCCCACTCCACCCCCATTGCCTAACACTGATAATCATGTAGTACTTTGTATGAGCTTTGAATTCTTTGATTATATAAAGTAAGCACCGGATATTGGCCATATACTAAACTATGATAAATGTAATTTTGATAATGTTTCTAGTTTCTTGAATAGGGTGAATTGGTTTTATATTTTTGATAATATTGATATTGAGGAAACTTTCACAATATTAACGAATTTAATAAATGAGGCAATTGATTTGAATATCCCAAAAATTCATAAGAAATCTCAATCCAAACCTTGCTGGTTTAATAAAAAGCTAATTAATTTAAATAATCGGAAAAACAAAGCTTTTAAACTCTACCGTGATTCCAGGGATAATAATGCTTTATATATGAATTACCTTCGAATTAACCGTGAATTTAATTTTCTTAATAAATTCCTTTATAAAAATTATTTATTAACTATGGAAAGTAAATTAAAAAAATAGCAAATCGTTTTGGAAATTTATTAATAACAAAAAAAGTTTTCACTGGAATTCCAAATTCAGTCCGATATATGGGACAAACTTCTAGTGACCTGTCTAGTATCTGTAATTTCTTTGCTGACTTTTTTCGTTCTGTCTTTAAACCAACATGCCAGCAAACAAGACCTCTGTTTATGTGTTCTTCTGATTCTTTCAATGTTAGTCAATTACATGTAGAGAAAAATGATATACTCAATGAACTATTGAAATTAAAAGATGAAAAGCAAACGGGATTTGATGGTATTGCACCAATAATTATAAAAAATTGTGCTTTATCTTTGACAACCCCTCTCGAAATTATCTTTAATCGTTCTCTCCATGAAGGTTTCTTCTTAAAACAATGGAAAAGCTCTTACGTCTACCCTATATTTAAATCTGGATCAAAAAATGAAGTCATTAATTATTGTCCTGTCTGTAAGTTATCTGTTATCCCAAAAGTATTTGAAAAAATAGTTTACAACAAGCTTATTTTTTCATTGAAAGAAATAATCTCGCCTCTGCAACATGGTTTCGTTGGTGGAAGATCTACCTCCACTAATCTCGCGATTTTTAGTAATTATGTATTAAGTGTTCTTGAACAGGGATATCAATGTGATGTCATATACACTGATTTCTCAAAAGCGTTTGACAGTGTCGATTACTCAATGAATGAATAAACTTCATAAGTTAGGCTTTCGCTCTTACTTATTAAATTGGTTCGATTCATATCTTACTGGTAGAGTTCAATACGTTCGTTTTAACAACGTCACCTCGAACCCGATTGTTGTAACTTCCGGTGTTCCCCAAGGGAGTCAATTAGGACCCCTTCTCTTTCTCTTATTTATAAATGATATTCCCAATGTTTTGAGTAATAGTCTTTGTTTAATGTACGCAGACGACCTTAAGCTGTTCTTACGTGTTAAATCTATAGCGGATTGTATAAAACTTCAAAACGATCTTAAAACATAATTTAGTTACTTGGTGTACCAATAACGATCTACATTTGAACGTTTCTAAATGTCATAGTATGATGTTTTACCGTGGTATGTCTCCAATATTGTTTTCCTACGAAATAAATAGATTTGCTCTGTCCAAGGTTTCAGAAAAAAAAGATTTGGGTGTGATCTTTGATTTAAAACTCACGTTTTGCAACCATATCGACTACATCATTTCTAAGGCCAGTTCAATGCTCGGTTTTATTTCAAGGAATGCTAAAGACTTCTCAGATCCTTTTACTTTAAGATCTCTATATTTTTGTTATGTACGATCAATATTAGAATACTGCTCTCCTATATGGAATCCTTTGTATGCTGGTCATGCTATTAGAATTGAAAGAATACAGAAACGCTTCACTAGAACAGCAATCCGGATCTTACGATGGAATGTCGACATGCCATCATATAAAACTGGTGTCTGTTATTAGGCATTCAATCCTTGGAAACACGCCGTACATATTTTGATATCATGTTTGTAAGCGATTTAATTAATTATAAAATCAATTGCCTGATTTACTTTCGTTAGTGGGTTTTCACGTTCCAAATCGTACCTTACGAAATAATCGTTTATTTTATGTTCCTTTTCATAGGGTTAACTATGGAACCAATGAACCCTTACCTCGCTGTTTAAGACAAGCTCATGTCATTGATTTTAATTTATATACGAGTAGAGATTGTTTTAAAAAAAGGTTGTTACTAAGTCTCAATCTCGGTGGTTAGTATTTGTACTTATTTTGTTATATGTATTTTTACCTACATATATTGTTAAATATTTTTAAGTAGTCTTTAAGAGCTGTGTCTCTGCTTGATGAATAAATAATAAATAAATAAATAAATAAATAAATAAATAAATAAATAAATAAATACATACCTGGCTGTTAGTACGCCGTACTATCAACTCAAAAAAACTTGTTTTATGGACAAAAAACGAAATATAAAAAAGTAGGGTTAAGTCCGAAAAAGAAAATATTTTTTTAAGACTTAAACGTCTTTCCTCGTTTTAATATTTAAAACATGTTCTATTGAGACCCCACCTAACTGTAAAAAAAATCAGAAAGAAATTCGTGCTGCGGTAAATGAGAGTAGCCCCCAACTGAATGTCTTTGATAACTTTAGTGTTTCCATCTTTAAGGTCTTGAATCGATTGTGGGGTATTGGCTCAGACAATATTGTTCATATGTTCCCAAAAACATATTTCTTGAAATTCTAGACTTTTGTCTTAAAGAAAACAATTGTCTTCAAGACCAAGACACCATTTACAAACAAATTGTTGGGATACAAATGGGAAACCCGCTATCTCTGACGATTGCAGATCTAGTTTTCGACTACGTTTTAGATGAATGTTTAAATAACATTAAAGAAAAACCTGCGTTGATAGCAAAATATGTTGACGACGTATTTGCAATTATGAATAGGTATATAAAAAACATAGACAAAGTATTAAAAATTCTCAGCGGATTCTACCCAAAAATTCAATTCACAATCAAAAATGAGCTCAACAAAACAATACCGTTCTTAGATTTAAAAATCTACCGTGAAGAAAATCGGTTGCTTTTCGACTGGTATCAAAAACCAACAGCAACTGGAAGCGCAGTTTAAGTCCTAACTTTATCCGACAACTTCAAAAAATCGACAGAGGTTCGCCTTTCTTTCAAATCAAACAAAACGCTTGACCAATGTTTTACTAAACATTACAAAATTAACTGCAATGGCAAATCAAATGAAGCGTGCAACCTGTGTTATATTGGGACCACAAAACAACTTTTTAGACAACGCATTTCTATTTCTATTCTATTCTGAAAAGACAGCCTCGGCTAGTTACAACACAAAAAGTGGTCATTCTCCAAACTTTGAAGGCGTGGAATTTCTGCTTTCTGCTTTCTGCTTTCACGTTAGAAACATTACATATTCTCAATAACAAAAACAACATGAACCGAAATCAAGACACACATAACATCTCTGCTTTCTTTTGCTCCCTTCTTTCTTCTCAAATGTAATTTGTGCTCAATTCAATAATTTTATTTTTAATTTATATAAATGTTTTTACAATCATTTTTTCCCATTTTGCTTGAGTAAATATACTTTATTGTGTTAATAAAGTTCTACTGAAGAAGGCGGCAATCCCTGCCGAAAGGTTGGGAATGTTAATGTGACTTAATTTTTTCATTGCAAAATTTACAGCGACCGAAAAAGCCGACGGAAAATTATGTTTTCCATTATAACAGTAATTACACAAATTGGTCAAAAAATCAACTTAACCCAAAGAAAAAAGTCTAAAGATTTTAAATCACAACATCTCGGAGGCTAATTGTAATCACCACTATGAGAAATAACAAGGTCAGAAAACTTTTCTTCTAAAAATGCGATTTTTACGTTTCTTGTTCAAAATAAACATCACCCAATATCTTTCAACTATAGCCGTTCAAAAAAATGTAATCCTAGCTTTGGCAGCGCAATCCAATTACCGGTCAAATCACACCAACATCAATCCCAAAAACCGCAGCAAACAGTGACACTTTGAGGTTGGAGAGACTGCTCAACAATCGTGTTATTGGATTTTCTGATTATTAACTTAGTCTCTGATGTAAAAATAGGCCCATCCTGAAGATGATTTTTGAGGAAAATCCAGAATATTTTGAAGCATTTAAAGGACCCAATTACAAGGCTTCAGATCGTGTGCTTGCTGCACTTTGATAGAGTTATTGCAAAATACGGTTTAATTTCATTTGTGGAATGCCTTTAAAATGGACAACAAATCTAGGTTTTCGCGAACTGATATGTTTTACAGAAACCCTTGTGCTAGAAGAACACCCAACAGTTTTAATTTAGTTTAAACTGTAACTACAAGTATTTTAAATGTTTGTAGTGAATTTTAACCATTTCAGTGAGAATTTAAATTTTTTAAATGTCAAAATATGACAGATGTTAAAAAAAGCGGCATTCTCAAAATGAAATATCTTATTGGAAAACCGCTTAGAAAGAATAATTAAATTGGGCGAATTATTAAAACTATTTGTTTTGAAAAAAAAAACACGCAACAATTTAAAAACAGTCTAAACCAAAGTCTCAAACATTTTTATTAATATCTAGTGAATAAATGCAAAACAAAATGAGTTTTTTAGCAGAATAATTAAAACAAATATAACATTGTCCTTAATGTCTTTTTAATGATTGCAACTCCCTCTTAAGTCACTTACAAAACTTCTCATAAATGTCAAACAGAACAGAAAACTTTTCGATATTTTGCTTCATTGCAAGAAGGCCATTTCTTGTTTTCTGATTTTACATCAACTTTGTGGTAGTTAAATAAAATAATTCTATTCAATTGTTATTTAAAAAGTATACCTATAAACATATTAAATATGAGTTCAGGATTTGTAACTGAAACTGAAGCAGCTGAGGCACGTAAACGTCGACAAGAAGAATGGGAAAAAGTTCGCACGCCAGACCAGCCACTGGGTTTGTTTTTTTCTTCATCTTTCTACTTTTTCATAAACCTGGATAATTAATGAATTTTCTTATTTAAATGAATTTATCATAGAACGTCCTGAAGAGCCCTACGACAACAGAACACTCTATGACAAACTTAAGGACCAGAAAATGCAAAAAGATTTGGAATACGAGGAGGCACATAAACTTAGTAACAAAATGCGTTCAAACTAAAACCTTTTTTGACTTCTTTATGATTTTTTGTATTTTAAAGAAAATCTCATTCGTGGATTGGACGATGATGAAGTTGAATTTCTTGACCTTGTCGATAGGACTAAAATGAACAAAGAGAAACTTCAAATGCAGGAAGAAGCTAAAGAACTGCGAGAATTTCGAGAGCGTGTTGCTACAGTTCAAGAAGAATCTATTGATAAGGTAATTAATATCTCTCAAAACACCAAGTTGTCACAATTTCCCTTTGATTTTATAGAAAATCCAATCAGAAATAGGTAAGTCCAAACCTAAAACACCACATGCCAGTAACTCTTCGTCCAGACAATCGCAAAAATCTCTTATGGGTGCGGTAGTGAAACGCAAAAATGGTGAATCCAATGCTGTTTCACCTAAAGTCGCTAAAAATGAGACCATTTCAAAGAGTCCCAAGAAAGCCGAAGAGGTAGAACCTGCCAATGACCCAGAGCCCAACAAACTGCCTACAAGCATCACAACTAATCAATTTGACAAGGGAAATTTCAAATGTACAGCAATTCTACCGGGAATCGGTCCGTATAATGATACCAGCGACTCAGAGATGAGCAGCGATAGCGAAGATGAGCCACAGACATACACTCAATATGATTTGGTGGGTCGAAAGCGACAAAAGAGGAAAGCTGATCAACATGAGTAATGGGGATGGTGGTTTAGAAACCTAGGAACTCAGAAATAATTCGTTTTAATAAAGCTTTTTCTTCAAATATTTGTCTATTTTTATTTTTGTACGAAGTTGCTTGAAACATAACATAGCTAACTCGAACATTTCAGTAGTTTGGACGCTTAAAGGAGGACATCTTCAAAGCTAACAAAATATGGAGACTTTTTCACTCTTGACCATCAAAAGGAAGAAAAACAAAAAGTTATATTTAAATCATTTTATTAAATCGAAATCGTACAAATAAAAAAAAAAGACAAATCAAAAGCTTCTCGCGTCCTGCCCCTCCACGTCTACGCCTTCTTTTTGTTTCGATTTCTGTTCTTAACATTTGTCGCTTCGTAGAAATTACTTCCGATCTTCTTCCTCTTAAGACTCCTCTCGGCGGCACGTTTCTCCTTCGATGTCATTTTCTTAAGTTTCTTCGATGGAGCTGGGGCATCGGCGTCCTCTTCTTTGAAAGTACCACTTGCTGTTGGTACTTCTTTTGGTTTGGATTTCTTATGTACAACTCTCTGCAAATCTTCATCGTACTCATCTTCGGAATAGAAATCGCTGGCACCATCGGACGAGTCTTCTTCTTCGTTTTGTTGTCGCTTTCGTTTGCGTTCTAAACGTTCTTGTTTTCTTGCTTCCAACAATTCCAAGTCGATCTTGTCGAGTTCCTTGACATCGGACTTATCAAATTCCAAGCCTACTTTAATCTTTCTGAAGTCTTGAAGTTGTTTGAATTCCTTGGCCTTCTTAACCGATTCACTGACAAATGTTTTCTCTGACTTAGAGTCATCGTCTGCGGTTTCTGGGCTGACTTCTTCTTCAGGTTTTTTGTCGGTTTGCGACTTGGGAATCTCGTAGCCTTCTGGAGCAACATAGAACGGCAGCTTACCACGTTGCCAATCGTTTAAAACCATCCTTGAGGTGACGGTTATGTCGGGTTCACCTCCTTTCAACAATTTACCGCTCTTCTTCGATAACTGTTCGAGGAAATCCTTGGAAGACTCCCATTGATCAATTTTGTAGGTTTTACTTATGTACTCTTTGCGGACTCGCTGTAACACCGTCTCGACGTAGTCTTCGGGGTTCGTGACAAGTTCGACACGCACAACACCCTTGAGCACCTTTTCTGTGTCTGTCTCGGCCGAGGGATAAACCACACCTGGACAATCGATCAGGAAGATTCTCTTCATCAACGTGATGTATTGCCAGACTTTGGTCTCTCCAGCAATTGGGGCTACATTACAGACTTTCTTGTTCCGGAGGGCATTGATGACTGAACTCTTACCAACGTTGGGGTATCCAATGAATCCAATACTTATCTGCTTCTTGTCCACATGGAGCTTGCCCAATTGTCGGAAGAGGTTAATCAGCGCACCCTTACCGAATGGATGCTGCATCGAAGCATGGAAGGCTATAGTGGGATATTCAGCGCTAAGAATTGCCACCCAACGCTGTGTTACCCAGACGGGAACAAGATCCACTTTGTTCAGAATGAAGAACAAGTGTTTGTGTGGTTTCTCCTTGCGCAGGAACTCTTCTATGTACTTGGAGCGGGTGCCCATTGGATCACGGGCATCAAGAACCTGCAACAAGACATCGGAAGCATCAACGACCTTGTGAAGTTCGTTCCAAATACGTCTACTTTGGCCAGCGGCAAAGATCCAATCTCTTTTAGCGTCCTTAACTCCTGTATCCTCGCGAACAAGATCCACGTCTTTGGTGTCATCGTAATTGTCGGCTTGTTCATCGGCAGCCCTGCTCAAATCTTCCAAGTCACGAACTTTCAGTGTTGGCCTTTTGCGTTGTTTCTTTGGTCCGAAGACACTGTCAAAACTTTCGGTATCAAGTAAATGGACACGCTGATGCTTGGCCGATTCATTAAGCAAGGTGATGGGAAGATTAGTTGGCTTCATGATAACTTGATAGGGATCTTTGACAGCCTTGCCAATCTCATCCTGGAATTTTTGCAAGGCGTTTTGGGAAATAACACGAGAGTTACTGAACCACTTGGGTGTTGGTTCTACCCGCGCCATGGCTCCGGACTTGAGGCGACCCTAGAAGATTTCAAGAAGAACAAAGTTTACACACTTCTCTCACACACAATATAGACATATCGATAACCTACCTGAAAGGGTGCTGCAACGATAACTTTTCCAGTACGGTCACGCTTTGCTTTGAAATTACGATACATTTGCAGACGCTTGATTGTTCCCTGGGTACGGGGATGTGCGACTCCTTTTAGTCCACTTTTTGGGCGTTCCGGGTTCATAGAGTGGTTAGATCTATTGAATCCCTGTTTCCGGGGAGCCCCGGTGGTACTTCGCACTTTGGGCATGTTTAGTGTTTAATTTTAAACTATGTTTTTTTAAAAAATTAAACTTTATTTGCGAAAACGTGATGTAAACACGCTCGCTGGCACAAAACGAAAGGAAAGTAAGGTTATGTGGTCATGTTTTGAATGACATTTTAGTTGTCAATTTAGTCTACACAGGTAGTTGGAGAAAATGCAATTTTGTTCAGTACTCCTAAAACTGTATTAAGGTGTGTTGCCATTTAGTAAATCTAGTAAGCCCAGAAGAATGTTAATTATTAAACCTGACAAATTATGTATGATAATATGAATAGCAATATCAGACGGAAATAAGCTAAGCGTGAACCAAACGCAATAACTTTAATGTATATTTCAAAACGAATAAGGTTATCCGTTTTGAAATATACATTTGTTGTTGAAAAAACAACGATTCCAGATTCTGGAAATTTACTTTGAAAAATAAGAAAAGAGATCACTTCATTTATTTTACAGTGTTTAATGATAAATCTCATTCCTTGTTTCATGACCTCCTCAATAAGACAAAGTGTCATGTATGGAGTTAAGGCAATCTTCAAGCCAAATTGACTGTTTGATGCAGCTTATACGCTTCTGAAAAATAGGAAGGCGATACCGTTATGGTGAATAGCTTGTGCTTTTGTACTATGCTGACTGATTTATAGTTTCGATGACATTTTTTTTAACAGATGGTGCAATTTTGCGCTTAACAATCAACAACAATTTGGTGACAATTTTTTTTCCAAAAGTGGTTCTGTTAACTGACCCCTCAACCACTTTTGACGCAGTACGGACAGATTTATTTATAAGGGGAATTCATGCAAACTTCTGATACAAAATTATTTATTCTCTTCTTCAAAATGTATGAATAAATACCTTTAGCTATTATTTTCATCAAGAACATTTGTATATAACTTCCATTACTTATAACTGATGAAATGGATTAAAACTAAAGTCTCACATGTTTTTTTTTCCAAAATAAGGTAATAAAGAAGTTATAAAATATAGAATTTTCCGAATCTGTCAAAATGTCTTAAGAATAAAGCAAAAAATTTGTCTGATTTGACGTTTGAAATTAACCAAGAGGAAAAATCCACTGTCAAAATAAATTAATTCTAAATAATAAAACGGAATAATTTTTAAAATATACATATACATTCTTGAAATAAACACTTTTGTTGTGATTTTAACTTAAATTAAAAAAAAAGCACAAAACAAAAGTGTAATCGGAACATCAAAAACACCCTTTTCATTAGCTTAAGTGCCCATCTACATAACCAATTAATCTCTCCAAAGTTCTACCCAGTCATTAGTCACAATTTTGACATTTGACTGCAATTAAATTTTTGTGTTTTTTACAATTTACACAAAAACAAATGTTAAAAAATTTAATTATTTCCTGATAAATTAATCTCTCTTCAACAAAGAAATCAGTCAAGTATCAAAATCCAAGAACAAATAATCTATTCATTAAAAAAAAATAAACATCTCAACAAAGTGAAAGCCACAAATAACGAAAACAAAATAATCGATTATTATGGTTGGAATCGTAGATGAGTCTTTTGTTAAATTTCCAATAAGTTCCCGAATTAGAATCAACAATAATACTGGCACTGTTAAATACGTTGGAGAGGTAAAAGTCAAATCGATTTAATTCAATCAATAATTTGTATTTGAACTATGTAAGTTTATAAATAACTCGCACTTTTGTTTTATTAGGTAAATGGTTATGACGGTATTTGGATTGGTATCGAGTGGGACGATCCCAGTCGGGGTAAACACAATGGAATTGTCAATGGACAAAGGTACTTCCAAACTGGTCATCCTTCATCGGGCAGTTTTGTCCGAGTGGGTAAAGTAGCAGCGTTTGAATCACTCGAAGAGGCAGCACGGGAGAGATATTTAAATACTTCGGGATGCATTTTGGACCAAAAGCTTTTGCTGGAGGCTCAGGCTCACATGCAAGCTTCTCTGATGGAAATTGTCGGTATGGATAAGATAGCTCGAAAACAAAGCAAATTAGAGCATCTCACGGAAATAAGTGTGGATGGATCAAATGTTAACTCAGCCGGATACTTAATGGAATTCTCAAACTTAACAACACTAAATTTGAGTCACACACTTATGTGGAATTGGACAGATGTTGCTAATATAACATCACAAGTACCCACACTTGTCAACTTAAATCTAAGGTGAGTTTTGTTTTTAAGATTAGTGAGAGCTAGAGTGATGGTTTTTCATGATTTTTGTTTGTGTTCATTGATTTTCAGTTGCAACCGAATGAAAGTGCCTACAAATGAGCAAACTGTTAAACTGGAACCTTCTTTTCGACACT
This sequence comes from Eupeodes latifasciatus, assembly GCA_920104205.1. Lineage (NCBI taxonomy): Eukaryota > Metazoa > Arthropoda > Insecta > Diptera > Syrphidae > Eupeodes > Eupeodes latifasciatus. Next base: position 71,217,385 of record OV049924.1, on the reverse strand, counting down.
TGGAACATATTAATTTAGGAAATTGTGGATTCAAAAATTGGGACGATGTTAAGGCGACTGCAAAACTATGGCCAAATATCTTATCGGTTGGATTGCAAGAAAATGATATCTTAGAACTCACTCCTGTTGATTGTATGGAAATATTTAAGAATTTACGGTAAGTTTAAATTAGTTTAGAGAAATAATTGATTAAATTTAGTTTTAGGTGTTTTTTAAGAGCTTTAGAATTTTAAATGATAATAAGTACAGAAATCTGTGAATGAATTTTGTATCATTATAATTTGATATATGTATTAGTCATGGCATCGATTTTTTGAATATGATTTTCGACATACATATGTCTGCAGCGCCTACCAGTATCATAGTCGATTTGATAAATCATATTTTTCACTACCTTTTCTTCCATAATGACATAACATTGGTTTATAATCGACTGATTTTCATTAAGCTAATGTTCAAGTGTACGGCAGTCTTTTTTAAAACCAAATATCGTTTAATTTTTGGAAACAAAAAATCATTGAGCATAGTTCAATGGCGCCCGATATTCATCTTAACAGCAGCTACATCCTCGTTTCCAAAGAAATACGAACCCATAATACCATCAGCGTGCAAACCGCTCCAAACAGTAAATTTAAATGGAAGTAATGGTTAATTGTTGAAAATAAACAATAAGCAAACACACTTCTTCTCTGATTTTTTGTTGATAATTTTCACATTTTGAAAGCGTTGTTCTATCAAACCATAGATAACAATAATCAATACTTCTCCGCAGATAAAAAAAAACACCCTTTAATTTCTAGTTAAGATCTCGAATACAAAATGCTAATGCTAACTTATTTAATAATTGGTATAACTTCTTTTCGTTATGATATCACAAACTCTAGTAGAAATTTGAATAGCTTTCGTTCTCCAAATGTGGTCCATAGTCGAAAAAGTTTCTTTTTATAAGCAAAAACTTAATCTACTAAAAACTGTTAATTTATTATTTTACCCAAGATTAGTTGCCGTGCAGGGTATTTTAATTAACTGTTTAAAAAAATGCAATTTATTGGGGAGTGAATTTTACGCATATTTCTAATACAATTTGTTTTTCCAAACGTTTTAAAATCTGCTTTTATAATAACTTTTATTTTATATTTAAACTAGCTGACCTTACAAACGTCGTTTTGTCATATAAATAATTTCTAGAGAATATTTTGCTAGAAATAAATAACTAACTTATTGTAAGTGTGTAAGGATGTGGTATATAACTGTAAACGGTGACAAAATATTAAAATAAATCAGCAAACAATTTTTTTTAATTTATTAAATTAATTCTAAAAAATTAACATACATAACGCTAATTATGACAATACTACAAAAAAAACAATATCAATCCCTCAATGCAACAGAGTGTATAATATTTTCCCATCTTTCGCCAATACAAACAAACTGGATGGTTTGCCCACTCGATAGCACGCCACGTATAATTGTCCGTGTGAAAAACATGAAATGCTCTAATACAGGGTGGGCCGTTACTAATTGCACTTAAAAAAAATTATATTAATACAACTGTAGCGCTTTTAAATGAAATATTTATTTTAAATTATACAAAACGAAATGAATTTTTATTTTTTAAAAATTAAATCATCCAAATATTGTCCATTTCGCCTACAGCACTCTTCCAATCTGACTCTGATATTTTGGAACACTTTCGTCAAAAGTTGCGGAGTGATTAAGCGGATTTCTTCTTCAATGTTCGCTTTTAATTCAGCCGTCGTTGAAGGATTATTAGAGTACACCTTACTCTTGAGGTAGCCCCATAAAAAGAAATCCGGTGGCGTTAAGTCAGGGCTCCTGGGTGGCCAAGCAATATCACCCCTCCTCGATATCAACCTTCGAGGAAACATTTCTCTAACGACCTCCAGAGAGTCGTTACTTGTATGGCAGGTAGCGCCATCTTGCTGGAACCAGGTGTGAATAGTGTAACCACTCGATTCTTGCAGTTTTGGAGCTAAAAAATCTCTAAGCATCGAAACATAACGCTCTGAATTAACAGTAACATTACGCCCGTATCGATCTTCAAAAAAATACGGCCCTATGATCCCCCACTTGGCTATTCCGGCCCAAACGGTCACTTTCGGAGAGTGTAACGGTCGTCCATGTTTTAAGCGTGGATTTTCTGTTCCCCAGTATCGACAATTTTGTCGATTAACAAATCCGTTGACATGAAAATGAGCTTCGTCTGAGAAGATAATGTTATTGAAGTGAGGGAATCTCCGTAACATTTCTGTTGCGAAATTGAACCGTGAAACAAAATCGGATTCTTTCAAATCTTGGACAATCTGAATTTTGTAAGAGTATAACTTCAAATCATCCCGTAAAATGCGACGTAAAGTCGTTCTGGGTACTCCCAGGGCCGCAGCGCGTTTCCGTGTAGAGCTTCTTGGATCCTCGCGCACAGAAGCTTGTACGCGTTCAATTGTTTCTGCAGTCCGCCTGGAACGTGGGCGTCCTGTAGGTCGAAGTTTTTGCGTTGATCCCGTTGCCTCGAATGTTACGATCCATTTTTTGATCACATTCGTACTTGGACACTCGGTGATGTTGCGTAATCCAAACTTTACCCGAAAAAGCCGACGAACAGTCACGTATGAGCGATTGTTTTCATAAAAGGCGCGAACTCAGAAATCGCGCTGCTCTCCCGTGAACGGACGCATTGCGACTAAAAATTTAGATCTCGAGCTGCAAGGAGATACCATCCCCGCGCGTCTCGGTTATTTCGTTCGGGAGTTAGAGCGAGACAAAAAGTGCACTTATTAACGGCCCACCCTGTATAAGCCGCAGACAGACATCGTTTGGCTTTGAGACTTATTGATAGTTATTGCAAATGGCATTCTAATTGGAAATTGAAGGCGTTTGAATTGAATTGGCACATCTGTGGGTGTAATAGGGATTCGCGGTAATAATATATTTTCACCTCTGAATTTGCATTTGCCATTTAGAATTATGGCTTCGATAATATTTTTCATTAATTTTTTAATTACTAATCGCATGCGAAACAAAATTACCGAAAATCCAACCTTCAGTTGTAAATTACGCGTTGGCATGCCTGGTAAATCCAATGAGTTTAAAAACTCTGTTGCATAATTTACAGCATCGGTAGCATCACAAACTGTATCAATAGATTTGTATGACACTAAGTCTCCTGGTAACAAATGTTGTATCTTGAGATTTAATTCGTTAACATCCACATTTTTGCTGCTAAAATTTCTCTTTCTGCCAGCCACTCATGATTTCTATATTGTCTGTGTAAATCGGAAAATATCTGGTCAATGAGAGCATCTTGTGAATCAATAATCAGACATCCACCGGTAATTTTATGCATCCAGTTTCATCTGTTACTCCTGAAAGGAGTAAAGGAGTGCCGCCAAATAGCTTATCGTTGTTTTTTATATCTTTCAATGTCCTGTTCAACGCCTCAAGCAAATGTTTGTGTGCCATAGTGAATAACCGCGTCTGGGTTATTTTGAATATTTAGTGGCAGTTTAAATACTGAATGAGCTTTTCTGCCTCCATCCAATAAAGTTGCCGCAATTCAGAAGATGCAACAGCCAATGCGACACCATTATTTGATCGTATTTTAGCAAGATTTAGCGAAATAAGGAATGTTTTGCCAGTTCCACCTGGTGCATCCAAAAAAAAAGAATCCACCTTGTCCTGCCGAAACTGCTAGCATAATGTGGTCATAAAAGGTGTTTTGTTCTTCATTCATTAGTGGGACATTGCGAGCAACAATCGCTGCCATTTCTACAGTATTGTATTGTAGTTCACGATTCAATTCAGTGTCTATTAAATCAGATGCATTTCGATTTGGTGAATGCATACCGAATAGACTGAGTGGTAAGTTGGCAATTATAATGCAAAAATCCTCAATAGCAATCAATACAATATAAAAAATAGATAAAAACCTATTCTCAAACCTACCGAATGTATATGCAAAATTTCATTGAAATTGGTTAAACCGTTTCGGAGGAGTATGGCAACTAACACTGTGAAAAATTAAAAAAAAAAACTAGATACTAAAATTTTGCAAAATTTAACAAGTATTTCAAGTAAGTTTTTAAGATTTTAACATAAACAAAAAAAAATCTATTTTTTAGATATTTAATAAACTACTCTTAAGAAGACGTTGGAAACATCCATAGAAGAAAAAGGTGACCCAAAAAGCCTTATAAAACCTAAACATTATTTAAAATCCAAAGAATTGGTCAATCAAAAAACAATTCATTTAAAATAATCATTGTTACAAATGGCAGCAAAAAGCATACAGTTTTTTAGCCCTCTTTTTTTTTATTACTATCAATCTTAAAATATTAAAACTTTAAATTAAGAAATAATAAAAACAAGAATTTGTGATAGCTGACAAAAAAGATTTAGATCGGGAATGCCTATAGAAAATGTTCCATTAAGTTTCTGTTGCTGTTTTAACTGATTCGATGAACATTAACTAAGGTGTACCACAAGAATCAGTCGTAGGGACCCATTCTTTTCTAAATTCATCTAAATTTGGTCTTTGATCTACCATTTTTATTGTATAAGATTCACTTAAGACCTTGTCAAACAGAACGCGGTCTGGCAAATAATTTTGACCGTCTCGTTCCCTGTCGCGTTCAAGGCCAGTGGTCACAAATAGAACGCGAGGGAAAGGAGAAAAAGGGCCTCATCTTTTCTGCTGCTGTTCATTTTTTGCTGCTCACTGTTTACAAAATTCTTAATTTTTTCTGTTAAAAAAAGAACACTGGAATTTTTTGTATTCGTTTGTTGGATTATATTTTGTCGTAATTAATTCTAAAAGCGAAGAAAAAAAAAGTTATCTTGATCTTTAGAATTGGGTCAATAGAACGGCGAAAGCTGAACGCGTTCTGCAGAGGGCAGCGGTGCGTTCCGACCTTCCCGCGTTCTGTCTGACCAGGCTTTTATTCCATTTAAATTGCTTTCTAATATAAACTATGAGGCTACTCATGCTGTTCAGCACTGAACTTAATGCGCAAAAATACGTCTTCGTTTAATTTTAAGATCTTCAATAGCAATTGTTAAGTATATCAATATAAGATAAGCCACCAAAAAAGTGTTCGAAATTATGGGTTACATTCTGTAAGAAAAAACAAGCATACGTTTTCGCTTGATCGAAACATTTGCTCCATGCAGATTAAAACGACAACCTTGTTACAGAACCTCATATTTCGTTATCACACAATTTTGAAAAACGAGCTACTGTTTTCTATTAGCTTCAATTTCGAATTGATCTGCTGCAGTACGTGCTTGAAAATGTACAATATTTGCTTTCAAGCATAAGATGTTTTTATCGGTCGCAAAAATATTGTTCATTCTACACGTTAAAAAAAGTTTATTATAGTATTTTCCACTCGAAGTTCCAATATGGTATTGACAGTACTTCAAAAATATGTCTTAAGAATGCAACGCTAGGCAGTCAGCTCATTCTTTAAATTTATTTAGACAAACAGGATCTACCAGTAAGAAAGAGACTTTTTAATTGTAAGGTTTTAAAGATATTTTTAATGAGGAACATGAAAAATGATAACTCCGTTCGGTCAACCACTTTTCAAACTACTCCTTTTAGGAATTCATATACTGTCGTCTTTCGCTAATTATACAAAAAATTATACAAATTACCTTCCAAGCGAATTACGAAACATTAAAAACCGTCCACAGTTCTTAAAATCCGTAAATTTATTTATACATAAACGTATAATGCTACAAATACTCTTATGACGTTCCATTAAAATATATTATTAATAAAGTAAAGTAAATATTAAGACACTTAAGCTGTTCTTCAATGTTTAATTGGAATATTTTATATTGATACATTTGCAGTGAACTCGATTTGCATCGTACAAAGGTCTCAGATTTCGATCAAGTTATTAAACTTGGAAACATTAAAACCTTAAACTGTTTACATTTAATGGAAAATGGTATTGAAGAAGTTAAGCTACCCGAATGTGACCCGAATAAGAAATTAAATATATTTATTGGTTTAGAAAAATTGAATTTATACAACAACCCGATCTATGATGAAGTGAGTATTCTTGAGTTTTGTTGAAACAATATTTTCTTAAACTATGAAATTCTACTTTTCAAAGATTGGTACCTTTAATGAATTGGATAAACTTCCGGCCCTAGTGAATCTCAGTATGACTCCACATTTGAAGAGTGATTTTGAAGAAATGTTTTCCAAGGCAATCGCATCGATTCCCCAATTAAAAGTTGTCAATAAAATAGAAATAACCAAAGAAGATCGTCGTGGAGCAGATTATGATATTTGGAAGAGATACGCTTTAGACTGGATGCAGTGTGAAAAAAATCCGGATTTGAAATTGGCATTTTGCAAAAAGCATCGCTCATATCCGTTATTGGTTAAAAGTAATTTAATTTATTTTATTTCTAAAACAAGAATATTTCTAACATATTTTTTTTTTTCATTTTCATTTTAGAATATGGGTCGCCAGCTGAATTTGTTCCCCGAAATCTGGGCAAAGTTTCAAATTTAATAAAACTTCGCATACAAAATAAAATCACGGGTGAAGTTTGGGAGAAAAAGGTTCCACGAAAAATATCAGTCCAAACATTACAGGGTCTTATCATAAAACAATTTAAGCTGGAAAATACAATGCCAAAGTTATCCTATGCTGATGCAAAACATCCCGATTTAATTGTTGAATTGGAGAATACTTCAAAGAATTTGGATTTCTATTCAATTCATGAAGGAGATACAGTTACAGTGGAATGGTAAAGAGCGCTTAAGGTCTTCTAACAAGTACAATTTATATGCATTGTTATGATGAAAAGGCAATAGACTCTCTGAACACGGCATTTGATTGTTAGATGTTTCTATAAGTAAAAGAAGAAGTGATTATTATTGTATTAACCTATATTTTTTTTCTATATATTTTCAAATAGAACTGAACAAAATTGTTTGTCAGAAAATTATTATTTTTTTTTTCTATTAAAATTTATTATTTTTTATTTAAAAAAAAATTGTTTTAAGTTTTTATTTTTCTTTTTGAGAAAAATCAAAAAATATACAACGTTCAGTGTAATAACTGTTTTCAAATGACTTGGATTTGTTTCATTGTTACGTTTATGTGTTTGACTGCGAAATTTTGAAAACTCCAAATATTGATATATTTAGAAAGGTGAACTTCGTTATGTAAATGTAGCAACATCCCCACTGCCTAATTATTGTCTTTTAAAGTGAATATACAAATTGGAGTTGGAAATTGAGTAAATTAAAATAATTATATGTTGAGTCCAGCATTCGGTTCGCTCTCTACAATGCATCGAGTCCTGAGGTAAACCATCACGATCCCAAAAGTGTTAAAAACCCGGGGTTACATTCTGTAGGGAAAACCGAACACACTATGAGAAATTTTTGTTACCCTGGAATTTTTCAAAATTTCACATAGAACCACAAATAAGATTTCGAACAGTTTCCAAAAAATTAGAAAGCATTGAGGTCTTGAATAAAAGAATTTTATCGAACATAAATCACCCTGCATAGTGAAACTCACAATAGGGGAATATTGAAATAAAATATTTCAAGAAAAAATGTTTTCGGGTGAAACTCATAATGAGGCTAAAAATATTATGTAACGTTTTTTAGATCTTTGCTCGATTTCTTCTTTCATTTTCATATGAAAATTGATTTTTTATGTTTGAATAGGGCCAAGCTTTTTTTTCTTGGCGATATTTTTCGAACCCCTATGTTTTTTGGAAAAACACAAATGTGGAATGAATAAAGTATGTATTAAGTTTATATTGCAAAACTAATTTTGTATTAAATTGATAAATACAAGTTTTATGGTGGTTTTTCCGAATAAGGTCATAAAAAGTACCTTTTTTTGTCACATGAATAGGGACAATAACCTGTGGTGTATGGGTTCATAGAGTGCTGTCAGATAATTGAGCGAAATTTGGGTCCAGGACCGTTTTATGGCTTTAGTAATCTCTTCGGTTTATTGGTGTTGCCGTCCTCCTTCGTAGACTTTTCTTGAAAGCCATCCCCAAACGTTTTCCATGATGTTCAAGCCAAGAGAAGGGGCCATGGTAATAGGTTCACATTTTGCTCCTGAATACAGGCTTTTGCTGTCCGTGCGGTATGTATTGGTGTATTATATTGTTGAAAGTCCATCGTTGTCCACCAAATAATTCATTTTGGAGCTTTAAAAATCCAGCTCCACGGTCCCGTAATAGGCTCCCCATACCTTTACACTGCCTCCTTTGCTGTGCCGTTTTTCAAGATAGATTTCTTCATTTCTTAAATCATGGAAATAGCAGCTATATCCATTAGATCCGTCTAAATTAATTTTTTTTTTCATCGGAAAAGACTACGGTATGCCAAGCTCGATTTCACCTGATTTGATTTGTTGCAAAATTAAGGCGTTGGCTCTTATTGTGTGCAGCATTCTTTAGTGGTTTTTTCTTCATTTTTTAGTGTCGTAGGTATATGGTCTGCCTTCTGTATCAACCGAGCAACAGTCGATCTACTAGCATTTACTCTAGCTTCTGCCTTGATTTTACTAATGGCTCTCACTATCACCCGCTTTTCCTGAAATGATGTGGCTTTCTTGGGTCTTCCTTTGTGGTTTTTTCCATACCTCTCTGGCTTGTTGAGGTAGTTTTATACAACTTTTGAACTCCTTCTAGTTTTGTTGGATATAAAAAGAATGGTTTTGCCGAGATCCCTGTAAGCTCGAATACTTACATACTTACATATATAAATACTTCTTGATTCTATTAAATTAATACTCGTACTAAGCTTTCAAACAATCAGAGTATCCTTTTATCTGATTAAAAACACCCTAATAGGTAAATGTAGATCTTGTCCTTATCCATGTGACACAAAAAAAACAGGTACTTTTTATGACCTTCTTCGGAAAAACTTAATCCAAATATTTTTGTTTGCAATATTTGATTTGATTTGATTCTTTATTTAGCTTCCGCTATTTTTTACAATCTTTAACTTAAAACTAATTTAAGGAATAAAAACTAATATTTTTAATTAAATATAATTCATTTTTACATATAATATCATTTTTCTTTTAAAAACAATAAAATTATTTTCTGACTTTAAGTCAAAAGGCAAGTTATTAAATAATTTAAAACCTTTATGATACAATATATTCTGCGATCTACTTGTTGTAAAAAATGGTAGTCTGAAATCACCACCATTTCTTAAATTACATATGTGTTTGCACATCAGATACATAAACTATTTCATTATAAAGATAATTAGGTAACATATTATTTTTCATTTTGAAGATAAAAATTAGTATATTCATTAATGTACTTTGGTTAATGTTTAGCCATTTTAGAGTATCTAACATAAGTTGTATCGGTGTTAACCTATTACACATGAGAATGCAGCGCATTCCCCTGTTTTGCAATTTTTGCAACCTTTCTGACATTTGTCTAGAACCCAGAAACAGTATTGTTGAACAATATTCAAAATGTGGTTTGATCATTACATTATAAATTTTAGTTGCACAATTCATAGATACTTTACCTCTTAATCTTTGGAAAATCTTATTTTCTTAGCAATTTTATTACATATATTGTTAATGTGATTTTCGAAACTTAATTTTTTATCAATAATAACTCCTAAATACTTAATTTCTTCAACCTTTTCAATTGCCACTTCATTAATAATAATATTTTGTACAGATTCTATATTAATTATAATAGCTTTTGTTTTTGAAGTGTTAAGCTTTAATTTATTCATTTTGAAATAAGATTCAATGTTTTTTAAATCAGCATTCAGTTGATCGATACACTCCTCCGCAGATCTTCAAGACACATATAACAAGGTATCATCCGCAAACAGCCTAGCCTTCGCATGTCTTAATACATTTTCCACGTCGTTTATGTAAATTATGAAAAGAAGTGTCCCCAACACCGCTCCTTGGGGTACACCCAGCGTTACATCCAAAAGCTCTGATAAATTACTTGACACTTTGGTTCTCTGAGTTCTGCTTGATAAATAGCTTTTGAACCATTGTAGTTCCACTCCTTAAATACCATATCGCTTCAGTTTTTGCAGCATTATATCTCGATCAATTGTCTCAAATGCCCTTTGTAGATCCAGAAAAACCGCAACAATAACTTTTTTGTCGTGAACTTTGGTTCTCCATTGCGTAGTTACCAGATTAAGTAATGCTTCACAACTGTGATTTTTCCTAAATCCAGACTGATAATCCGTTAAGAAATGATTGGCTTCCATATAATTCTGCAGCTGATTATGTACAACTTTTTCAAGAATCTTACTCTCCGTCATAAGCATGTTAACCGGCCGAAATTCAGCCGGATTAACTGTCCCCTTAACTTTTTCTATTGGCACTACAATTGATTCTTTCCAGGAACTAGGAAAAACACCACTACGAAGAGATTCGTTTATCATACTCAAAAAACAAGGTCCAATATAAACTTAATACATACTTTATTCATTCAGTTGATGTGAACGTGTCTTAATTTTTACACCACAACCACATATTTATACTGCTCTTAGAATTCATCTCCCTTTCAATCTGTCATCATTTGCTATCAAGACCAAGTTCAGGTAAACTATTTGCATATTTTACTATCGACCATTAAAAATTGAACAAAGTTTGGTAACTGACAATCAAATTATACTTATACGGTTTATGATTTAAAGCTTTTCAAAACACAGTATAGAGTCAAAAGAATCACCATTTGGAAAAGTATTTTTTGATTTTTGTATCAGACAACAAACATAATTCTGTTGAATTTTAGAACATTTGTGCCATTTAACCAAGAAAAGTCAGTCACCGTCTGACCTTCAAGCCGACAACTTGTCTCTCAGTTTTGCTCGCTCTATTCAGTTCAATACTTTACCGTTACTTACTTAATATTTTCAACAACCTATTGTGTTGCTTCTATTTATCTCGTGAAAAATTATATACATATATAATTTGATCTAGTGGTTTATCAATTAAACTATGGCCCCTGGGCCAACTGTACTTTCGGGCAATAAATTTGCGGTGCTTGAAAAAGCACCTCAGTCTTTGCCCGAATCCAATGTTAGAAAAAGAAAGAAAAACAATAACCCTACCTACATAGAACTCGACAAAACAGTGCAAATAAATTCAACCCTTCCCGACCCAAAATTCATAGTCATTTCTTCTAGTGACGAAAAAAAACCTCTATCTTCTATAAGTGTATTTCTACTTAAAAAAGCCATTGATGGTATTAGTACCGCGTACGAAAGTATAACGGAACTACGTGACGGTAGCCTTCTTCTCCTTGCAAAATCCGCCAAAATAGCTAATCTTTTCCTGTCCAAAAAACACCTGGCTAACCTTTGTCCAATCTCCGTTAAACTACAATCCAACCTTAATTCTTGCAAAGGTACAGCATACGCCAAATGCCTAATCAATGTGCCCGAAGAAGAGATAATTAGTGAAATGAAATGTCAAGGCGTAACCGAGGTATACAAATTTAAAAAAACAACACCTGACAATAAACAAGAGGCTACCGGTCTAATTCTATTTACTTTTGATCGCTTCCGCCCTCCCTCCACCGTTGATATTGGCTGGCACAAAGCAAAAATAGAGGAATATGTCCCTAACCCCATGCGCTGTCGCAAATGTCAACTCCTCGGCCACACCACCAAAAGATGTTCTTCTTCAGAAATTTGCCAAAACTGTAACCTTGCCCCCCATCAACCAGAAAATTGCACACGCACTTCATGCGCTAACTGTGCCGAAGAACACCCATCATCTTCCAAATTGTGCAAAGAATACATCAAGGCCAAAGAAATTCTCAAAATTAAAACAATCAACAAATGTTCAATGGCCGATGCTAAAAAAATATACAAAGAAAAAAATCCGATTCAATTCTTTTCAACAACCTACTCCTCAATTTTACAAAACTCATCAACGTCAAGTAAACAAAACACCACCACGGGTTCAACCCCTCCACCCCAGTTGCTTCCCAGCAATTCTTCTTCCGATCAAGCTACTATTTCTACTTCAGCAAACAACACATCTAAGCAAAATCTTTACAACCAATCTACCACAATAATTGATTCACCCCCACAAACAAATAATAGCGAAAAAACTATTAAACAAAAAAACAATAAACAACTTCCTCATACTTCCCCACCCGCGCCAATAATACCTGCCCGCACCATACAAAAATCTACTTCTACTATTTCTCTTCCAAATACGATAACTGACTCCACACCCACACCAACTTTTAATAAAAACAACAAATACACTCATACTAACTCTCTCTCACACACACACTCTGTCGAGACTACTCAGTCTCTTACACCTTCTAGCTTCCCATCTCCTCTAACAAATCTAACAAACACACTTCTCTCACAAAACCTATACTACCAACCTAATAATCATATGGAACAAGATGATGATTCAACCTAAAACTAAACTTCTTAACCAAAACAACGACTCCGCGGTGGGGATACCGAATCGACAGGGCTTTTTACAAAGCCCTCCCGCTTCTGTATCAATGCCGCGGAGTCATAATGAACACCACAATTATAACACCGCATTCAATTCTCCACAACAAAATTCTCTTTACACCGGCAAAAACAATACTTTACCTTCACTTCACCAACAATTCACCATCCTACAATGGAACATTAATGGGTACTTGAATAACTTACACGAATTGCAACTACTAATAAAAGACATACAACCAAAGGTCATTTGCTTGCAAGAAACCCATGTAATTTCCGATCGCCATCCATTTTCTCTCAAACAATATACCACATACTTCCATAATATCGACTCTATAACGACTTCCAAACAAGGTGTTGGCATCCTCGTCCATAACTCAATCCCCCATTCAGTTATTCCGATTAACTCAAATATATTAGCAATAGGAGTTGAAATCAAGTTAAATATTCAATTTACAATTATTTCTCTCTATATCCACCCTGATCAACAATTTTCAACACAAGACCTTGAAGATATTATCAACGGAATTAGCAACCCTGTCTTAATAACAGGGGACTTTAATTCATGGAGTCCATCCTGGGGCTCTGAAAAACTAAATAAACGCGGCAAAACAGTCGAACATTTTATCGCTAACTCCGGGTTAGCTTTACTTAATGACGGTCGACCAACCCATTTTTCCACCCATAGTACGCTTTCACACGTGGATCTATCACTCATCACACCTTCTCTTCTAAATAAAACTACCTGGGACATATCGGATGACCTCTCTGGGAGTGATCATTTTCCCATTTTCATTAGCCTCACTACCGGACAATATAACCAACAGGTTAAAAAAACCAAAAAATTCCTTCTAGACAAAGCAAACTGGGATTTATTCCGAGCCACTGTATCTAGGGAGTTGCTCCTGAGAAAAGATTCCTTGAACATCAACAGAGAATCCGCTTTGATTCATAAATCAATACGCACTGCAGCAAACTTATCCATTCCTCAAACTAACGACAAGACCCACAAGAAAACCGTCTTTTGGTGGAATAAGGAAATAAGTTCTCTGCGTATGCAAAAAAAAAAGCATGGTACAACTTTAAAAAATCCCCTACTGATTGCAATCTCGTTCTCTATCGTAAACTTAATGCCAAATTTCGCAAAACAGTAAAAACCGAAAAAAAGAACTGTTTTGAAAAATTTACTGCTAATATAAATCCAAATTCAACACCTCAAAAACTTTGGGCCGATTTAAAAACGTTAACAGGCACATATAATCCATACACAATAGAAACAATAAAAACAGACTCAACAACGTTGACTTGCCCTTTAAAAATCGTTGAAAACTTTGCCCAAACATGGGACGATTCTAATTTCGACTATACTTTCATCAGCGAAAAAGAAAAAAGCCTGAACAACGCAAATATATCTTTCCACCCCTGCACTTCAGCTATCTCTATTGAATCGCAAATAAACATGTCTGAACTTATTTCCTGCGTACACACAGCAAAAGGCAAAACCCCGGGTTTTGACCGCATTTCATATGTCATGTTAAAAAACTCACCTCTGACTTTGAAAAATCGTCTACTGGCACTATACAACAACATTTTCGACACAGGAATAATCCCACATGCCTGGAAAACTGCCAATATCATACCACTGCCTAAACCCACCGGGGACCGCACATTAATTTCAGGGTATCGCCCTATATCCCTCCTTTCGTGTACAGGAAAAATTTTAGAAAAAATAATAGTCAAACGTCTATTTTGGTTCCTTGAAAAAGACAAACTGGTTGACAACCGACAAGTCGCATTTAAAAAAGGGAAGTCTACGCTAGACGCCCTTCTCCATATTGACCATTTTGTCTCCACATCATTGTCTGAACGAAACCACGCCACCATTCTCAATCTAGATTTCCAAAAAGCCTTTGATAGGATCGGAGCACATGTTGTTCTTAATCAACTGTTAAAATGGAAAATAGGACCAAAAACATACAAATATATACAATCATTTCTTTCTAACAGGAATTTCCGAATAAAATATTGCAACATCTACTCAAATCTACACCAACTTAAGAACGGCATTCCCCAAGGATCTCCACTATCAGTGGTTCTATTCATCATAGCTTTTAATGAAGTAAGCAATATAATAGACAGCTTTCATAAAGTCGAACACTCACTCTATGCCGATGATTTAATCATTTTTTCTAAAATTAAAGACCTCCACGAATTGGGAAATATGTTTACTTCTATTATAAATGCTATTCTTCAATGGTGTAATTACTCGGGCTCAATAATTTCATGTTCAAAATCCGAATTGTTTCACATATGTAAAAAACACAACTGTACAAAATTTGTTGAAGTCAATTTAAACAATAGCTGTATAAAAAACGTTGATTCTTTGAAATTTCTTGGCATTATATTTGATTCTAAATTTAATTTTAAGAACCATTGTATTTATATAAGGAAAAGCTTAACTGCCAGGGTTAATATAATTAAATATTTGTCTTCAAAAAATAGCTTCGCGAACATTAATACTCTTATAAATTTAACCAAATCCATAGTGTTATCAAAAATTGATTATTGTTTACCAATCTACGGAATATGCTCCAAATCATCTCTGGGTCTTATCACAACACCTTACCACTCCGCCACCAGATGCTGCATGAGAGCCATACGCTCAACACCCATCATTAACATATTAACTGAAGCTGGGCTTCCTCATTTAACGGACAGAATTGACTTTCTCACGGCCAAAATAATTACAAAAATAAACTCTTCATACAGAACATCCATCCATCCAGAAGTCAAAAAAATTTTGAATCGAAAGAGACATCAAAGAATCCAATCAACTCTATGTAGGGCACTCACGTTGGCAAAGAACTTTGATGTTCCGATCTCTATTCAAAACTACGCAAAGAATAGCCAACCACCTTGGAACCTACCAAGTAACACCATAAACACCGAACTTTCCAACTATCCAAAAAATTCAACCTCTGATGATATATACAAAACACTTTTTCAAGACATCGCAGAAAACTACAAATCTCTTGGATGGAAACTACTATTTACAGACGCATCCAAAGGGGACACGTACACCTCGTTTGCTGTTGTTGGCGCCAACGGTTCCGTTGTCTCCAAAGGGCTACTATCCTCTCACACATCCACTTTTACTGCCGAAGCGTTTGCTATATACCAAGCCATAACACACTCCCAGAAAAGAAAAACGATCATATTTTCGGATAGCCTTTCAACTATAAAGGCTATAGAAAACATTTCGAACTCGATTGAAATAGTAGAGACCATAAGACACCATCTCATTCTAAATCCCGAAACTTTAAAAATCATCTGGATTCCCGGCCACGTTGGGATCAATGGCAACGAAGCAGCTGACGCAGAAGCCAAATCAGCGAAAAAAGAACCATTAAAAGCCTTTTTTCAACACAATAAAAAAGATACTACCAATTTACTCCTAGAAAACTGGAAGTTCAAAAGAAAAGAATCTTGGACAAACTACAACCACTCATACAAAAATCTAAATCCAAACGGGGACAGAGCAATCTATCCCAGCAACATATCTTTAAAAAAACTAAAGCTATACATCCGGCTCAGACTGGGCCACTCATACATTACACACAAACACCTGTTCAATAAAGAAGCACCTCCACTCTGCCATCTCTGCGAGGATAACTCTACTCTTACAATGACCCACCTTCTTTCCTGTCCAAAAGTCTCTTCAACCTGCGCAAAACTATCAAAGGAAAACTTACACCATCTTTTGAAAAATATCAATTTTGACAACATAAATTTGGTATACAATATAATGACGACTTTAAAAATTGAAAACTCTATTTAAAAAAAAAAAAAAATAATAATAATAACAATAATAACTACCTATGTATGTATATATCTCTTATCTTTTACAATTAAAAACTTAACTTCCCTAGTAGATAGCCCTGGTAGCTAATTTCTAGTTTAAGTAATTATTAAATTTGTAATTTATTTACCATTTAATAAAATTAATAATAATAATAATAATAACCAAGAAAAGTAATTGGAATCTTGCATCAAAGTTCCAATTTGCAAAATAAATTCGCCAAAGAAAATACAATATTCTGAATTCGACCATTCAATTTCACTTCGAACACATCCATTCCACTCTACAATTTATTATATTTGGAGATTTGTGTAACACGTGTAGAGAAAGATGACAGTACACTCCGAAACCAAATCCGAAATAATTCCGAACTGTCATTCATAAAATTTTCCAATCGAAAAAAAGGATTTCAGATTCAGGTATTTTGCCTTCAGTTTTTTAGACGAAAATCTAAAAAATCCTTTGAAATTTATCAGAATGAAAGTTCCAGTAGGCAAAAAACACGTTGAAATTCTCACAGCTTTGTAAGTATCAAAATATATCGTCAAATAAATCAAATTACATTTAAAATTCATCAAAAAATCATCGAAAAATAAAAACGTTTTGCTTTATTTGGTTATGCTTAGTTATGCAACTACGTCGATGGTCTTGTATGAAATAGCCAAAAAGTCTTATTTTAATTGTTCTTCAAAAATTGATTGCTCTTTTTATGTGTCTGCATAATGTGATGTGATATTTAACACAATTGTATACATAATATGTTAATTATCTTGGAAATCTTGCCATATGCAATTCTTGCTGACCACCAATCCTAGATCCAATGATATGCCTTGATACTAACTAATAATATTTCCTATGAAAGTCTTCACAAAAATTGATGTGAATCAAAAACAATTGGTTGAACAGGCGAGTGTCTCATATGAACAAGAATGCTTTATGAGTAAAAACTGTATTTGAATTTAAGTTCATAACCTATTGCATAATGGTGCATTCATTTTAGGCAAATATTTTGTTGTTCCTTCCTTATTTTTCAACACAATTACGCCATTGGGTCAGAATAATTAGAATAAATAAGCTCAAAATAGCACCAGTGAGATTTTATGAATGGATTTCCTGTGTTGTAAAAATAAAAACTAAGCTTCAAATATCTATTATTCAAGTTCACCAATTTATACTTAACATAACAATGCCATCTTCGTAATTATTGATTTGCTAAGATGACGCAGATCAAAAAGGTTTAACGTTATCATAGTTATCACTAATTGTATATTTATTGTTAGTTCAAAGGATGACTTGCTTTTCTTAAACTTAACATGAATACGTTACTTAAATTAAAGACCTGAGAGACTTACACCATAAACATGACTTACACAAAAAATTTAAATGATTAACATATTAAAATATTATTTCTACTTATATTTATAGTGTTCCATCTTTGGCTCGTTTTGGTGGAGCAGCCTCCCTTGGTGTTCTTTATTTCACCGACTGGAAACTTGTCTTGCAATATGTCCCATTCTATGGATCTAAATTCGAAAAATCCGAATAAACACATAATGTTGGTCATAAATCTATAATAAATATGTACAAAATCTACAACTTGTTATTTTAATTACGTCTTAAGGCATTAATTCTATTAAGTACTTTAAAGATTCTGCTATAATAAATATTACAATTAGGTATGTATGTATAGAGCAAAACAATTTACAATGGACTGATGTCGTTCGTTTTATGAGTTAAAAATATTGTATAACTTGTGTTACGAAAATGCCGGTGCTGAATTGGCGTCTATCAATTATTATTGTTTTTACTAAATAATTTAATTAGTTACATATAAATTTTGTTATGTTGTTTTAAATATTTTCTTTTTTGTTGGGAATACCCGATGGCCAGACTTAATATACGTGATTTATTTTATTAATTCATAAAGAATTGTTTTAACAAATATTTGAGAAAGAAATTACTTAATGCTTAGGCCAAATGGACTAGTGCTGATATCGATATAATTTCCCCTCATTATTGCTTATATAAAAGTGATAATCGAATATTGGTGTGGAGATGAAGACAAAATTATTTTGGTTTCAATTTTACAATATTAAATGTCTAAACCAATAAGAAAAATACTCGTCATGCAAGACGATTTGACTTGGAGGCAGCGTTAAATTGATAGGATTGGAATTATACCAATAATTTGAATGTAAGGGTTTGAAGGAACGTGAATTGTCGTATTAAATATTAAAGTCTAGGAGTATTTGGCTGGATGATTAGTATCACACCGAAAGTCAATCCTATTTGAAACTGATTTTGGACACGTGTATTTAGTGTACACTTAAGATTTCGAAACATAAACATAACTGTTATTTAATCCTTTTTCGATCTTACGGACAGATTTGTAAATCGTAAAGTACTAGTTTTTTTATTTGATTTAAACAATATGTTGCATCGTCAAATGTATTGTTTCTTCTTTTTAAATAAAGTTCTTCAAAATTTAAATTTTGAAGAACTTCAAAATTCTTCAAAAGATCACTTCAAGCATTTTTTACTATGGGAGGGGGGTCTATCTCCCCCCGTTTAGGCGGTAAGGGCAATTTAAAAAAAAATATGTACGTGAAATGGAAAAAAATAATTAAAAAATATTGGTAATACTTAAGCTAAGTGTACACGATTGCCAGATCTGCAAATATTGCCAGATCTGTCACTGAAAAATTTGTCTCGAATGGCTGACAATCGTGTACACACCAAATTAATTTGCAGACAAATGGTTTGGCTCCTAATTTGCAGACAAATATCTGCCAATTAATTTGTAGATATCTGGCAATCGTGTACACGCAAGCTGACAACCGTGTACACACCAAATTGATTTGCAGAAAAATTTGTTCATCAATCATTTTGAAGACAAATAAATTTGCAGATGTGGCAATCGTGTGTACACAAAATTGATTGGGAGATCACCAAATTTTTTTCATTTTCTGACGTTTCTGCATACGTCTGACAATGGATAAATTTGCAGATTTATTCATTGGCAGACAAATTTGGCGCAAAATTAGAAGGTAAATTTTAAGGTGCTTTTTTTCATTTCAAAGAAAATGTATAAAAACGTTAACATTTATTTTCAGATATGGATGCTTTGATTGAAAATGAAAGTGCTGAACATTTTCAGCCCATTACGGTTGAGGCATTTACACGGTCACCGTCGCCTGAAAACTTGTCAAAAAGAATTAAGAAATCGTATCGGAAGAGGGTAGAGAAGGAGTGGACCCATGAAGATACGATGAAGCTAATTCAAGAAATTGAATTCGACCATCAATTTTGCGTAAAATCCCTCCTGCTCACGACGGGCCACCCAATCCTTTGTTCATACCCTACGAGTACGACACATCTTTTTGGGCTGTTTGGCTGTTTCTTCATCGCTGCTTTCTAATAAAAAAAAACACTCAAAATAGTCGCAACTGCCACGTTATTTTCTATTTATCTTATTTTTTTATATTTCACTTTGTTTTAGTAACTTTAAAATTTTCTGACTGATGCGATGTGTGACAATGAGCTGAAAATAAATTTGCAGATTCAAAATTTGATTTGGTGTGTACACGGTTGGCAGAAAATCTACAAATTTTTGCAAATCTATTGCTAGCTATTTGGCCAAATTAGTTTGTCGACATTGTCAGACAAATATTTGGCAACAGATTTGCAGATGTTTATAGATATCTGCACACCGTGTACACACAAATTAAATCTTCAGCTCGTGTTTGTTTTAGTTTGTCGACATTGTCAGACAAATATTTGGCAACAGATTTGCAGATGTTTGTAGATATCTGCAAACCGTGTACACACAAATTAAAATTTTCAGCTCATTGTCAGCTCATTTTCACACATTGTCAGACGTTTGCAGATCTGACAATGATTGTCAGACCTGGCAATCGTGTACACTAAGCTCTGAGTTTTATACATTTTTTTAAAGCCAACACTTTTGTCTATTAGCTTGTTTTTAAATCAAGTCAAAACTATGCATAGTTTTTGAAAAAAATTATTTTAAACTCAAAATTTGTGCAAAAAAAGTTTAAAAAAGGTTTAAAGGTCTCCCGCTTAAACGGGGGGAGATAGACACCCCCTCCTCCCATAGTAAAAAATGCTTGTTTTTAACTGTTCTTGAAAAATCCGTTATAATATCTTGTCGCCTGAGTTATCGTACTCTTGTCAGACTTTTTTTTTAATCTAAAACCGTTAACAAACTCTGCAAACCGTTATTAAAAAATTAATTTTTGAGTCAACCTTGCTAAATTTTCTCGAAACTTTAGGGTCTTAAATCGGTATGTCTATGTATGTGAGAGGTTCTTAAAACGAAGGGCGGTAGAATAATTATAATAAAACGCAATAATCGCAAATGCCTTGACTTGGGTCATTTTTATCACACCTCTGAATCCGTCGTTACAACTTTGTAACCATCCAAATGATCTGCCCCTTCGACTTTTGCACCTAGACCAAGATCTGCCTTAGTGCGAAGTAATAAACTTTTTTGCAATTTTCGTGACTAGGGTCGATTTTGCTTAACCTTTGAGTCAAATTTTTACCAAGTTCGTTACGGGTACGGGTAGACAGAACAGGCCGTGATCTTGTCTACACATGATCTTTTGATATGTCTTAGAAAATTTTGCAAATTTTAAGTTAGTATTATATTTCTGAAATTTGATTTTTATTTAAGGTTACCAGGCATCGATTTTTGTATTAGATTTGGCACAGCCACCGGTTCATGTACTTATTTTTCAATTAACTTTCACAACCAAAAATTAGCTATGAGCTCGTAGACTATAAGGCTACAAATTCGTGCCTAGGGTATATTTTTAAAACTACACATTGTTTGCCACAATGTATCAGTTTCCCATAAATTTGATAATATTGAGCTATACATATGTACGTTCATGTTAATAGGGTTATAAATTATTAACGAATTAAAATTATAATAATTAAATTAAAAATAACATTTTCCTTATTATAGATAAAATCGAGGTTATGTTTAGAAAAAATTACTTTTAAAGTTTGAACCAAACAAAATAATTGATATCGCTGCAAAGGCGACGATATCCATGGTCCATGGATTCATATCGCAAAAAATAAGAAACGAGCACAAAAATATAAAATTAGATTCGATTTTTCTTTAACAAGATACATACATAAATATATGTACCTATGTATATGTTTATTAGACAGATTGTACACAAAAATCCATGCTCGAAAAAAAATTATATTTATTGACCAATTAACTCACATACATATTTATTTTATTTATTTTATTTATTTATTCAATCTACGATACTTAATCCACAGATTTGCTTAAAGAATATATACAATTTCGTTGTTATTATTAAATATTAATAAATATATTAATTTACATAAATAGGAACAATTAAGAGAAGTTATTATGCAATAATGTTAATAATGAATTTTTAAATTGATTTCTTGATAGATATACATATATCTAGTTCATTATAGTACATATTAAAAAATTTACAACAATGGGAAATAGGTTCACGCTGGCCATAATTTGTAGAATGAGGATATTCAAATATGAAATTTCTCGTTCTTAAAGATCGACTAGGTGCATAAATATTAATCAAAGAAAGCAAAAACTCGCAATCAATGTCATTTGAAAGAATATCACGAATAAACATAACACTTAACATTCTACGCCTTGATTCAAGATTTATAATCAAGATTTGAGTAAGCATTTAATCTAAAATTTTTTAAAGCAAATCTCAAAAAATTCTTTTGGATATTTTCAATTCTTGTTATCAACTTTTTAGTATCAGGATTCCAAATGGCAGAACAATACTCCAGTAATGGTCTAACAAGTGAACAAAAAATAGCTTTCAGCGTGTATGGGTCCTTAAAATCAAAAGAATTCCGTTTAAGGAAACCTAACATAGAGTTAGCTTTTGAAACAATATAGGAGAAATGTGAACTAAAGTTAAGTTTCTCATCAAATACTACGCCTAGGTCTTTAATCTCGTGAACTCTTAATAGTTTGATTCCTTTGAGTAAATAATCAAAAATTATGGGGTTTTTTAAGTGACTGTAAGTTAACACTGTAAGAACACTTTGACAGATTAAGGTCAAGATCATTTTGTTCACACCAATTTTCAAACTTTAAAATGTCTTGCTGAAATGTAACACAATCATTATAATTATTTGTTACTTTAAAAATTTTTATATCATCTGCAAATATTAAGCAGTTGGCTGTTGATAAAACTGATGGAAAATCATTAATAAACAAGTCAAATAATGGTGGTCCCAAATGGCTACCTTCGGGAACACCTGAGTAAACTAAGATCGGGCTAGACTCCAAGTCACCAATCCTAACAATTTGTTTCCTACCAGTGAGATAGGAGTTGAACCAGTTTAGTAGGCTGCCATCAAAACCATAACTTTTTAATTTTTTAATTAAAATGAGGTGATTTACTCTACTAAATGCTTTTACAAAATCGGTATAAACCACATCCATTTGAGAATGCTTTTCTACTGCGTTAAAACACTGATAAGAAAAGCAAGCCAAATTAGTAGTTGCGGATCGACCACTTATGAAACCATGTTGAAATTTAGAGATATGACATTTGATTATTGCATATAGCTTGTTTTTTACTGTTTTGTCCAAAAGCTTCGGAATAGTTGAAAGTTTACTAATTGGGCGATAATTTGTAACCAACTTCTTGTCTCCGGACTTAAAAATTGGATTAATATAAGACACTTTCCATTCATCTAAAAAATACCATTTGAAAGAGATTGGTTAAAAATAATCTGAAGGGGTAAACATAAAGTACTATAACAGTGTTTTAACACAATTGGAAAAACACCATGAATATCTGGTGATCTAGATGGAACCAATTCACGTAAGGCGGTAGAAACATCTTCTATTTCACACTGAAAACTACAACAATCTGTTATTTGCAATATAGAGTTACAATCGTAGTTATTGCCGACAACTAAATCTGTAGTGCTGTAAATACTTTGGAAAAATTCAGCAAACCAATCAACAATAGTCTTCGGTTCACTGGAAGCATTGTCATTATAAGCCATTACTGAAGGAAATCCAATGGATTTCCGTTTTACATTTACGAATTTCCAAAACTTCTTTGGGTTTTGCTTTAATTCAATCTCTGTAGTATGTACATAATTACTAAAACAAAATTTTGATAGAAAAACATACTCTTTCCGAAGACGAGAATATAAAGTTAAACTTTCATTACTCATATTGCTTTTAAAATTCTTAAAAGCTTTATTTTTGGCATTTTTTAATCTACGTAACCTTGAATTGGACCAAGGGGGATGAGAATTTACTTTAAAGTAGGAACGAGGAACAGCGTCAACCAATTCTCTTACAAATATATTTACAAAATATTCGAAATTATGTTTTAAACTATTATTACAATTTAATTGCCAATCAAAATTTGAAAATTTGTCATTCAATATATTTAAGTTTAAAGAATTAAAGTGATATTTAAAATTATTCACCAACTGGAAAGCATTATAATTTTTAAAACTAATATTTTTTATACAAATTGACATGGCAACGTGGTGAATCGAGTTTGAAAACAAAGGGATGCATTCAGAGATTTCAACTTCAATATTATCGTTTATAAATACTAAATCAAGCATTCTCTGCAAGGAATTGTGAATAAAACAAACTTAAGTTAAATTTAAAGCTAACAAGGAATCAATAAGCTCGAATTCTTTTTCATTTGAAAGCACAATTGGTAGCACCCTATTTTCGTTTTGCATCCATTTGATTTCACCCAAGTTAAAATCACCAACTATACAAACAGAAATGTTATGTTCAGAATAATTAGATAAAGTATTTTCAATGTTGTTCAAATGAGCCAAATAAATAGATAAATGAGAATCAGGTGGAATATAACTCAAAAATATCAATAATTTACAATCATAGTTGCCTTCTATACAAACGCATAGTTGTTCAATGTTGTCTTCAGATGACATTCCAAGATCGATAGAATTAGCGATGAGTGATTTCCGAGCTGCTATTAGTTCACCACCTCCTCTTCTGCTGCCCACATCATGACGATCTCGACGAAACAGATGAAACTCTGATGCATTGAGTATTTCCTCATTACTTATTTTATTGAATAGCCATGTTTCCACAAATGCGTAAACATTATACTCGGAAGAGTCCACATTCACAGAGAGACCATTTATGTAATTTAGTTCTCATTACGCCCATATTCTGATAATAAATGCAAATTTTGTTTACATTGACATTTGCACCTCTTCTCGCTGACTCGGTTTCGTCGTCGGAGGCATCTTTTTGTTCATGCCCCAAAATCTATTTATTCAGCTTGGAATTATTGCTACATAGTTTAAATTATCGAAACATAACAGAAATATTTTAAATTTTATTTTCAAAACCTTTGTTATTTTCATATGGACAGTTTTAAAAATAATACTAAATATTTTCATTCTATTGAAATCTACATACATTATGTAAACAAACATTCAAAAACTCCAGCCCTTCTTCAAAAACCGAATGCTAGTTCAAAAATTAAGCAATCGTCATCAAAAACTGTTGTGTGTCTCAAATGAGTATTGTCATATATTCATATCCATTGATGATATCTATTCATCTGTCTGGAGTCGAACAAATAAAACAAGAAACTAATAAATCTCGGTGCTCACTGCGACTGCCTCTGTTATGAATTTTATGTTGCCTGTGGAGTGTCGCCAGATTTAATTACAGTTTAGTCTGCGTTAAAATTGTTGATATGTATGTTTCAGTTTACAAAATGAATCAAATTCAAAGACGATAGTTGAACTCTATTTTTGTTATCATAAATGCTCGCGCGTGTCTCATATTTTATATCACCTTGAGGTTGTTTTCGTTGAAAGTGTTCATAATTAATATCTCATATTTTATATCATACTGTTAATCGCTTGTTCACGCGATCACTTTAATGCATTAGGTACCTTACCTTTACTTTACAGAATTATTAGCGTGGGAGTATATTCTGAAATGCAATATTCTTTACTTTCCCTGCAAATTGTCCACGTGTAAGATTTTATGAATCAAATAAAATAAAAAAAAAATTTCTTTCCACGGTCAAAGACTTTGAATTTGAAATTCAAATTAGTTTCAAAAAATCAGATGGGACAAAATCACTATCTCTTAGGCTGAAACATCTAAAATGTTCTAAGTAATATCTTTAAACAAATTAATTTCGACTGAACATTACGCCGTCTGGGGTGTTCTCGAATAATTTTCACAGAAGCTTGTTTAACGAGGAAAAACCAATTCCTAACCTTCTCTGTACTTGCCTTATTCTAAAGCGTACGATCCATACTTTAAAAGAATGATCTAAATGAACTGGTTTCATAGGACTGGAAGATAGTTTGCAATGTTATGAGGTAAAACAATTCATGGTCTATCATGATCAACTAAACATAATATTGATAGTTTTATTTTGATGGAAACCCTTATAAAATAACATCTTATGCAATAATAATAAAAATATTTTATTAGTTAGAGAATTCTTACCCAAGTGCAAGCAATCTATCCTGTGAGTTTGCAGGAAAATTAAATATACATAGTTTAATACTACCAACGCAGCAATTTTCAATTTGTCAGATCCATGATCCACAAGGGTTGAGAAATAATTGCCCAATGGCACTTGAATAAGCATCATCTTTGGGCAGGTTCAGACAACATAAGGGACTTCATTTGCAGTCAACTTCATTCTTTGAAGTTGAACGTAAATTTTGACCAAGCCAACTAGTTAGTTTTTCAAGTGTCATGAATTTCAAATTCAGAACTTTACTTCACAAACTTCTACTCCAAGTTCATAGTACAAAAACTACCAAAAACATAATTGTCTACAAAACACTCCTCAGGCAAGCTACAAATCCATCACGATCTGTATTTTGTATTGTAAGGAAATATTACTTATCTATTTTCCAAATTGACAAGGATCCCTTTTACAGAAAATATTAAATGAAGTTGTACAGAAAATAAATAAATCATTGGGCAGGTTCAGCCGACATAAGGGACTTGAAAGTAAGGCAAGTTTCTTGCATCTGATTGGCCAGCTGCCAAAAAATTGCCTTCCAATTAAGGCAACTTTATTGGAAAGTTGACTGGAAAGTTAGGCAAGAAAAATCTCCCTTACTATAAAGTCAAGTCAACTTATGTCAAAATGACAATTGATCATATTTTTTAATTCAACTAAAAGCTGAACTTTATTACTCATTGATTTATTTATTTTCTGCACAACTTCATTTAATGCTTTCTGTAAAAAGGTTCCTTGTAAATTTGGAAAAGAAATAAGTAATATTTCTCTAAAATACAAAATACAAATCATGATGGACTTGTAGCTTGCCTGAGGAGTGTTTTGTAGAAAATAATGGTTTTGGTAATTTTTGTACTATGAACTTGAAGTAGAGGTTTGTGAAGTAAAGTTCTGAATTTGAAATTCTTGACACTTGAAAAACTAACTAGTTGCCTTGGTCAAAATTTACGTTCAAAGAATGAAGTTGACTGCAAATGAAGTCCCTTATGTTGTCTGAACCTGCCCATTGAGTAATAAAGTTTAGCTTTTAGTTGAATTAAAAAATATGATCAATTGTCATTTTGACATAAGTTGACTTGACTTGATAGTAAGGGAGATTTTTCTTGCCTAACTTTCCAGTCAACTTTCCAATAAAGTTGCCTTAATTGGAAGGCAATTTTTTGGCAGCTGGCCAATTAGATGCAAGAAACTTGCCTTACTTTCAAGTCCCTTATGTCGGCTGAACCTGCCCTTTTATTCAACAGATGTACATCTGATAACGATCTTGAGTGAGTTGAAATTGTATATGGTACATAAATGGGTTAAGATTTATGTAAGTCTGGCATAACTTAATCCAATACTTGGCTACTTAACTAAAATGACGACTTCATACATCAATTCTGTACTCTCCGCAATAAACGATGAAGAAGATGAAACACTTGGAGAGAAAGTCCATATTTATGTAGAGGAATATCAATCACAGAAGTTCAACAACTCCTCTATCAACAAATAAAATTCTCGAGCCATCACCAACGAACAATTTGAAGATATCATCCACAACAAAGTCGGACTGTTTAACGAAAAAAAAAACAACATTAAGGAAATACATAGGATAAAACACTATTATACATTATTTTAAATCATTTATTTCGGTTATTTTAATAATATTTCTTAAATATAAAATTATATAATAGATTATACAAACGTCACCACTTCCTTGTTTCCAAATCTAGCCAAAAGCTTGGTGCGAAAGGATCAAAACAACTTATTTGTCTTACTATGTTTAATAAATTAACTACACAATTCAAAAATTTACAACGAAGTATTATAAAGACACCTTTTTTTAAATTTTCAATAAGATTTGCGATTTCCCTTAGTTGGCTATAACTTCTTCTTGACGTTTTGGCATAGTGTTAATAAGGGCTCAATCTTCTTCCATTTCTCTTGAATCGTTTGTTTTAGTTCCCTAACATCCTTAAATTAAAGTACATGATTTTAAACTTCTGACGATAAAAATGACAACATGTTTTCGATGGGATTTAAGTCAGGACTCTAAAATAGCCAATCGAATGGTTTCTAGAGATCTAGACTCCAGAAATTCCTTAAGTTCTCTTTGGACAATTATTTGTTTGCTCTCCATCATCTAACAATTGGACGTAATATAGAGAATCCATTTCGTAGAATCCGGAGTAGTTCGTCTATACCCTAACGATATGCTATCTGTTACCAAAATTTTGCCGCTAAAGAACTTTTTTTGGAACGCTTTTGACTAGAGTGCCAAAACACGTGTACATCGTATTGTCTGAGCCATCCAAATAAAATTTTGTCGGTGAACACAAAAGGGTTTAAATTCTTTTTAACAAAAATTAGCTTTTCTACAAGGCGTAGCTGGGCTGATCGGTGGGGACAGGGTGTTAACCCACACAAAAGCAAATTTTACCTATTTTCGAGGAAATACAAATTTCCATTTGTTACCCCTTCCTATATTAAAGGAATCTAATTAAAGTTCAGACGAGGCTAGGTGTGGCGAACTAATTAAGAACGATTTTACCAACTCCTGGTAACACCGTTTGGTTGATCATGAGAGATGACAACCAACGTGAAAAGTACCGCTATTCCTTCTTGCATCTCTATTCTAACGTAAACATCAACTTACATAGTTATTGTACTAGTAATTTGGTTTAAATTGTTTATTTGATAAATTTTATACTATTTCAATTGGCGATATAATTAAGAACGATTTGTTTCTTGTTTTATTATTTCGTTTTAAACGTTAAAATTTGTAAGTAAGTTTAATAATTTGTTTGAAAATTAACTGAATTACAAGTCCTCACTTTGTTTTAAGACCTTTGAAATGGGAAAGAACAAAAGCTGTACAAAAAATCTGAGGCAAGAAATAATAAATCTAAGAAATAATGAAAACTTGTCATATAAGGAAATTGCAAATAAGCTTAATTGCTCCAAAACGATGGTTTTCAATGCCATTAAATATGTTGAAAACCACAAAACCACAGAACTCGTTGCAAGACGGAGAAGACCCCGTAAAACCACTGAAGCCCAGGATAGGTTAATTGTTCGTGCTGCGAAAAAAAATCCATTTTTGAGTTCTAGAGCAATACGAAAGGAAGTTTTCGGTGAAGACCCAAATGCACTTTCAGCACGCTCTATTAGAGAACGATTGTGTGAGAGCCAGCTATTTGGAAAATCGGCCAGAAAAAAACCACTGCTCTCATTAAAGAACCGAAAGGCTAAGGTTAGCTTTTGCAAGAGAACATGAGAACTGGACCAGCTCACAGTGGAAACAAATATTGTGGAGTGACGAAACTAAGATTAATAGAGTCAGTTCCGATGGAAAGCAATATGTTCGACGACCAAAAAACGAAGCATTCAACCCTAAGTACACAACTGCCACCCTTAAACATGGAGGTGGAAGTGTAATGCTATGGGGTTGTATGTCATATAAGGGAACCGGTCCGTTATATCGCATAGAAGGTATAATGAATGCCCAAAGCTACATAAACATCCTTGAAAACGTTATGCTGCCCTATGCAGATGGAGAGTTGCCCGTGACTTGGAAATTTATGCAGGACAATGACCCTAAGCATACTGCGCGAGCATCTAAAGCATGGTTTTCCAATAATTCTGTTGATGTCATCGATTGGCCTTCATGTAGCCCGGACCTAAACCCTATCGAAAACCTCTGGAACGAATTGAAACGAGAAGTAAATAAGCATAAAATAAAAAACATAAATGAATTATATGAGATCGCTAAAGCAGCTTGGGAAAATATAACCCCAAAAAAATGTCAGGACCTAATTGCTTCAATGAGCAGGCGGTGTAAGGCAGTAATAAAAAATAAGGGTTTCCCAACAAAATATTGAAGTAAGACTTCAAATTTGGACTAAAAATTAATTGTTCTTAATTAGTTCGCCAGCTAATTTTGTTTTTTCAAAACTTTTTGAATTTAATTTTATATTTTTTGTTATTTTTTTGTAAAAATTCTTTTTATTTGTATTAATATACTAAAATATATATGTATGTTAGAAAAAAAATTAAAACTTTTTATAGAGAAGAATTTTAATAAAAATTTGGAGTACATAAAATTTCTATAATCGTTCCTAATTAGTTCGCCACATACATGTGTCCTGTGTCTTAATTTAGACAAAAAACTAAATTGGAAAAGCAATATACAAGAAATAGGCAAATGGGGCTTACAACCCCGAATTACGCATTATACACATCAGAAATCAGACCGATTTTAATGTACGTTGTGGCAGTATTGTGGATTGCTTTAGAAACAGCTATAAACAGCAACAAACTAAATAAAGTTCAAAGTTCAGCTTGCTTATGCATAAGCGGATCCCTTCGCACGACCCCATCTGCAGCACTGGACACCCTACTCTACCTAACACCTCTTGATATATTTAACAAACAAATAGCTGCAAGCTTTGCTATTCGCCTCAAAGCTTCGTCGCAGTGGGTTGCCACAGACGATGAACATGTTGGTGTGATTTGTTGGGCAGCAAACAAAAACATTGGCCACTCCGTATTTCTTAAGTACCATTTTATTTCCGAAGCTCACACACTACACCATTGGTAAAGGTGTGTTCTATGAACGACTGAAAATAAGTCTCTCATTCAGCCTGCCCAATCATACTAGCGTGTTCCAGGCGGGACTTTTGGCGATAAAAGAGGTCTAGTCGTGGCTTAAAGAAAACGTAATATCAACATCTGATATCCGTATTTTCTCAGATAGTCAGGCCGCTATTAAATCTCTGGACTCCGTCTCTACAAACTCTATAACACTCCATAACTGTCGACCATCTCTAAGATGGAGATGGCACAACAGTTTAATATTCACCTTTGCTGGGTGCCGGGACATACAGACATTCCAGGAAATTGTAAGACAGATGAACTCGCCAGAAATTGTACAGTACAACCCATTCTACCACATTAGGCTAATGCTGGCAAACCAACCTACATGTAAACGGTGAAATAAAATCAGGTCACGAAAAACATCTAGCCTACACTAAATTTAAAGCGCTTAATGTGCTTGCTATCTCTAAGCAGATCGCATATAAGCTCGATAATAATCGGTGTCATAACCGGGCACTGTCTAATAGGAAAGCACGCCACGTGGCTAGGCGTATTCTCAATAGACTTTTGCAGAAGCTGTATGGATGAGTAAAAGGATCAAAAAAGCAAAAATTACCTAGGAGAATTCTTCTATAACGATCTCAATTATATTAACATAATCAGCCTCCCACGTTTCGTATGGGACTCAAACTGGTTTATTTAAGCTTAAAAGAAAGTCTCAAGATTCATGTGGTAAACAGAATGGGCCATTAAACTGGCATTAGAGTGTCCTACTCCACCACGCGCAGCCACTTTAATCTAACATAACTTAGCTCTAGCCGAAATTCAAATTTATTTATTTATTTATACAGACTAACACTAACATAGTAATCTTAAATTGCTAAGTTAGTACAAAATTTAGAGAGCACAAGCTGCATAGGCGTTCGGCTCGCTGATAAAGATTTATAATTTTAAGTTAAATTTTAAAATTAATTTTTGAATAGTTTCTAGGTTTTGTACATTTATATTTTTAAGTAGTTCGTAAATGTTAACATTTTTGTTAGATAAAAGTCGGTTTATGTGGGCTAGTAGGTTAGGTGTGGCATGTCCATTGTTACTGTGCAAGTAGAGCAGATCGGTGGGTTTTCTTTTTTTAGAAGATGTTGGTGAGTTAAAGATGTGTGGCCTAAACGAAGACGAACGAAATTTGTGATAGTTTCCTTGGGTATAGTAGCTGGGAATATGGGTTGGGTTTTGTTAATATTGATTTTAGAGTAGTGGTGGGTATATGTCGACCATCTTTGCCTCTGGATTGTCTCGATATTAGTTCTGATGATTCTTATAAGATCCGACTCATCGAATGCATTAAATAAGAAGGAGGGGAATTTGTTGGCAGAATTCGCAGCTTTGTCAGCGTATTCGTTACCCATGATGCCGATGTGGGCAGGGACCCACATAATTTTTGCTTTGTTTGCTGTCTTGATAACAATATCCCTAAGAATTGTGATTGATGGGGAGCTGTTATTCAAGTTCATGATAGCATGGATGACCGAGAGGCTGTCTGTACATACGACCCAGTGTCCTTTGGTGTTGCTGGCATATTTTAAAGCTTCGTAGACAGCTAGAGCTTCTGCGGTAAAAACTGATGAGTTTGCCATTTTGTGATGTTACAGCAAAGCCTGTGTGGTGCTCTGTTTTAGAACCGTCAGAGAATATGAATTTCCAATTCCTGCTTATGAGCACGGTTGCCACTTGAAAAAAAATTGCATGACCAAAACTGAAAATAAAAATGACCAATCGTACCAAAAAAGGACCAACATAATTTGTGTCCGCAATGTAATCGGTCCGATTTCTTGAATTGAAAAATTTTGACATTTCTCGACGTTTCAAGGTTCCTAGAGTCTAAATAAAAGATTTTTAGAGAGATGTCTGTGCGTGCGTGTGTACGTACGTTCGGGAAGAATAAC
Source organism: Eupeodes latifasciatus (assembly GCA_920104205.1). Lineage (NCBI taxonomy): Eukaryota > Metazoa > Arthropoda > Insecta > Diptera > Syrphidae > Eupeodes > Eupeodes latifasciatus. The sequence continues at coordinate 71,184,952 of OV049924.1, read as the reverse complement.
GTTTTTGACATCTGGTAAAATTTTAAGAAAATGGAATTGACAATTTTTTACAACAAATAAAAACCTTAAAAAAAACAATAGTAAAACTTGGTAAACATTTACTTTCGACTCAAGTATCTCTTCAAAAATTAAAAAATATTGGCTTTAAGCTAATTTTATCTCACAGAAAATACTGTTTCCGACATTCCGTAAATTGTGCATAAAAATCCAACAGTCAGTTTTTTTCATAAAAAAATAAAATCTACAAAAAATTGTACGCAAATGCTACGAAACTTTGGTAAAAATTGGTTTTCGACTGAAAATCTCGTTAACAAGAACAGATATTGAAATCAAACTATTTTATCATACTCAAAATATTGTTGGTAATTTTTAATTTATAATTCAACTAACAACTAGCAAATCACGAAAGCCCACAAACCTTTTAAGCAACACAAATCGGCAGACGGGATGGGAAGTTATCAGTGTGGGACGCGCCCCAGCCTCTTGTTTTTAAGATCACAATATGTCAGGAGATCGAATACTATCGCTAAATAAAATTCATATAAAATTAATTCAAACAAATGTTTTTGCAGACCAAACGCTATGGTTATTTTTGTCATCTTGACGCTCTTTGGCCAGCATTATATTATTAATGGTACCCAAAGTCTGCCTTTCATTTTTATCAAAGTTAATTCAAAAAAATTCCTCTCAGCAGCAGCTGAGCTTTGAGGAAGTAACATCAAATTATAAACGAACTAACTTAAATTTTGAAAACAATATTCATTTAAAGCGTTTTTATGATAATTGACCTTTTCTCAAAATTCTTTAGGTATGTATGTATTTTATTTTTGAGATTATAAAAGGAATAGAGTCGAGTTATTTTTTTCAATTTCTTAAAAAGGGACCAAATGGAATAAAAAATGACCATGCGACCAAGTGAGAAAATAATGACCAAATTTGGTCGTAAATGACCAAACTGGCAACCGTGCTTATGAGTTCATTTTCTATGGTGTCGAATACTTTTCGGTAAACGATTTTTGGTGTATAGTCTTCAGAGTAATTGGCCAATGACAACTCAAAAGATTCTGGTCTGCACATCCAGGGAGGGTATGATGATGTTCGAATAATGGAGGTTTTAGTGGGCAAGTTAAAGGTTGATATGTGGTTCCATATACATACATGAAATTGCTGATGGGACTCTTTTTTGGCGTGTGGATCGAAGGGCTGAATCAGCATATTTGTTTATAACGGATCTGGAAAGGGAACAAGAGCTTTGTAGCTGATTTTAAAATCGTTTCCTCATATCTCTCATTAAGTGAAGGCAACCCGGATTCAGCTAATATGTTTTTGATTGATGTAGTTTGGAATGCGTTGATTGATCGTCTTGCAGCTTGATGGTATGTAGGTTTTTTTAATATGTTGAGTGTTGATTTAGGACAGCTTCCGTAAATGTTGAGTCCATAGTCTATTTTATTTAATATTAACATTTTTGTAAGGTAACAAAGTGTATTTATGTGAATTTTACATTTTTTTGAGGATAGATATGTATTTGATAATGTTAAGCCTTGCAGCAAGTGTTTTTTTTAGTTTATACAGTGATCGGTCCATTTAAATTTATTGTTAAAAGTTAATCCCAATATACTTAAATTATTAACAGCTTGGAATTCTACTTCGTTAATACTTAATTTTAAGTGAGGGTAAGATTTTTTCCTACATATATGAAATGTTTTACACTTCTGTAATGCAATGTTGGCACCGGAAAAAGTGGACCAATCTGCAATATCTTTTAATACTTGCATAAAAATCGTTTTAGTTGTATCTAAATCATTGTTTTTACAAAGTATGTACCTATACGTCATCAGCATAACAACAATGATCAAGAATTTTATATTTAGATATAATGTTGCTGATTTCATCAAATGCAATAGAAAAGAGCATTACTGAAAGTGGTGATCCCTGTGGGATGCCATTGTGTAGAGGAAAGTTTGGAGAGTATGTATTATTTACCCTCACACAAAATTTTCTATTAGAAAGGAAAGATTTTATGTACCCAAACATTTTGGGACCTATTTGCCATTCTCTCAGCTTTTTTAGAACAAGATGAACTCCTATTCTATCAAAGGCTTTCTGGAAGTCGAGTGAGAGTATTGAGACGTGGTTTTTGGCTGAGATAGCGTTTGAAATATAGCTGTCAATATGAAGCAAAGCATCTTGACATCCCCTTTTTGGTTTGAATGCTACTTGGTTTAAGGCAATGAGTTTTTTGGATTCTGTATACCAGAGGAGACGCTTAGCTATCATCTTTTCAAGAATCTTTGAGATGCATGGTAACAGTGAGATAGGTCTATACCCATCGACTTTATTAATCTCTTTGTTGGGTTAGGGAATTGGAATGACTGTGGCGGCTTTCCAGTATTGAGGAATCACACTCATGTCAAAAACGTTGTTATAGAGTTCGATAAGAACCATTTTTGTCTCCGTCGGTAGATTTTTGAACATAGGATATGAAAGCCTATCTCTTCCTGGTGTCTTTCCTTTCAGTTTGTTAAGACACGACTCTAGTTCCGATAAAGATATTGGTTGCTCAAGGTGAATACTCACAGAATTTGTTGGAAGCATTGTTGTGTTGCGGAGACTTTCAACTTTTTGTAGTCTAAAGTTGTTGTGGAAATTAGTGTCATTGGAGTATTCGGACCATGTGGTTGCAAATTGATTGCTTATTTCTGACGGGGTGTTAAGGGATATGGAGTCGGTTTCAATGCATTTAATTGACTGAGAAAATGTTGAGCCACTGAATCGTCTGATTTTATTCCAGATATTTGCTATGGAAGAATTAGGATTGATGGATGAGGTGAACTCGTTTAAACTTTTGATTTTGTTAGCTTTTAATGATCTTCTAAAGATTGCAATGGCTTTCTTAAATGAGATAAGGTTTTCCACAGTAGGTTTTTTTTTGAATTTTTTCCAGGCTATTACTTTTTCAACTCTAAGATTGTTTAGTTCGGGATTCCACCAAGGGACACAATGTTTGGGTTGTTTGGGGTAAGATTGTGGTTTTGTTTTATTAGCTGCTTTTCGGAGAGATTTTAGAAAAATAGCAGCTGATCTGTTGATGTTCGCATCTATACTAAAGTTACCTGAGATGAGATGTCAATGGTAGATTTTTTGTGTTCATCCCGATTCGCTTGATCCGTCTTATATTTTAAGAGAGGATGAGAAGCTTTTTCTTTATTGCCTAATATGAGCGAAGTTAGTATGGGGAAATGATCACTGTTATTCAGATCATCTAAAGTTTTCCATTGCATTTTAGGGTACAGTTCAGGGGAGCAGCAAGTGATGTCTATATGGGTGAGGGTATTATGGGTGGAGAAATGAGTAGGCGAGCCGTCGTTTAATAAAAGAAGGTTAGAGTTTGTCCGGAAATTCTCTAACAGAGCTCCTTTTTTATTTTTGCTGGGTGAACCCCAAAGAACACTCCAAGCATTGATATCTCCTCCAATTACTATAGAACCGTCAACTTGCGTTAAAATATTTTCTAAATCGTGTCTCGAGATAACTTGGTCTGGTGGAAGATAGAGATTTATATATGTGATTTTTAGTTTTAATTGGACTTCTAGTGCTAGCACTAAGAGGTTTAAATTTAGAGAGATTTGTCTATGAGGAATATTTTTTCTTATCATTATGCCGATACCTTGTTTAGATGTTATGTTGCTAGGAAGATTTAAGAAGTAACCCGTGAATGCTTTTGGAATTATTGGTGGAGTAATATTGTAGGCGCAATGAGTTTCCTGAATAGATACAATTTTTAATTAGAATATTCAGCTCGTCGTAATTATTTGCAAATCCTTGCATATTCCACTGCAAGGTTACGAGAACCATATTCGAATAACAATTATTCCACATACTATTATTGGTTGCGGCCAAATTTAATTCCTAGATTTCTAACATTTTCTTTTTATCCTGCACATTTTTTAAATTGCATCTAGGGCAAGACCTTAATAGCTCGATTTTTAACTTTTACTTGGCAAGCATATATTTTGTTTAATGACTCTTCGACCTATTTAAAATTAAACCATCTTAGGACACAAAAATAGGTACGATTTAAATACTTTATCATCCTGCAGAAGCTTCCTAAGAATTTGTCCACCTTCAGATTTTTTTTAAATCGAATTATTAAAATTAATTTTTCTTTCTATAAACTTTTCACAAAATATGAGACTTGTATCGGGTGAAAATTCATATTGTTTCAGCTTCTACATAATTCCACGTATGTACATAATATTTTCTGTAAGTTATTGCATCATCATTTCTTACAATAAGTTCATATCAATATTGTTAAGAACCGGCTTTTGTTGAAACAGGTTTTAAGAGGCAGTTCTACGAATCTAATGCATTCGATGAAGTAGATACGTTTAAACATTTTCTCAGACAATTTCTATGACTCATCAATATTGAGGGAACCCTCTCAGACCCTTTTAATATAAGCAAAAGTTTTTATAACTATTCGAAGTCATTATTTATGTAAAATATATTTTTTTTTTAAATCTGTATACACGAGCTACTCGTTTAAGATGAGCTTCAACAACAATGTTTTAAATTCTCGCTTAGGGAATCACATAGAAATATATTTTCTGGAAAAAGTACATTCCATAGAATTCGTTGGTAATGTTAACTTGTATTTTTATTTTCTCAGCTCAAACCTCGAAGCCTTATTGCGACAACAATCGATTAAGGTAGGAATAATTTCCCTGAAGAGCAAAATAAAACATTTCTTTTTATTAAAGATCTATTCGATAGAGAAAAAAAAAAACTATTTCCAAGTTGAATTTATTTGCATCGACATAAAATCTCTGTTATTATTTTTGATAAGAAGATGCCACCTCCTCACACGTGCTCAGTATTTCTCAATTGCTTGTTATGAAAGCGCTTTCAAATTAATTTAGCATCAATAACAAAAAAAATACATATCAAATGTACGCCACCTGGTTATATTTATATTGTTTTTAATTCCTCTCCCTTGATGATGGTTATTTGTTTACAAACAAACCAAGAAGACAAAAAACTCCAAACGTTGTAAGAAAACAAAATAAACAAAAACAAACCAATAGCCTAGTTGCTAGTTGCATTTTCTACTTACTCTAAGCATCAACTGCCCAAAGACGAAGTTTATTTCTCCAAAATAAATGAGACTTCTCTTCGCAAACTGCAAACTGTAAAAGAAAACTTTTAACTATAAGAAAAACTTCAAGAAATTTCCAATATTTTAAACATGTTTTTATTTTATACTTCTTTGTTTTTCTTTTTTTTTTAAGTGCAAATTAAAAATAAAAACGACAAAGAGAGAGATAGAGAACAACTTGTATTGTTTTTTGTTTTTGTTTTGAATATATATATATATAATCATAGGTATATATGTGTAACTTATTTTTCGAATGGATGAAGAAGGAAGCAACCTTTTCTTCGTAAAATAAAATAGAATAAAAATTGTTATACTTAAAATTGTCGTTCCGTGCCTATTTGCCATTCGTTTTCATAAAATATAGGTTCACGGTGCGATCCTACTATCATTTTAATTTCTTATACAATCTGTTTTGTTTTTCTTTAATTTTTGTTTTTGTTTCAATAATAAAATTAAAAATAAAAATTTGTATGGTTTCCTAATTGATTTTTTTAAGTTTTTTTGCAAACGGCTCACCGTCTCTCTCCTCTAGTCAATTTAGATCTAAAGGTTTTGCCTGCTCCCATGAGAAGCAGTCTCGTCCGAAATGTCCATAAGTACTCGTCCGCTGATAGATGGGATGTCTCAAATTAAGGTCCTTGACAATCCTGCCGGGTCGCAGATCAAAGTTGGCTTTGATGATGGCGAGCAATTCTTTTTGTGTCTTATGTGAGGTGCCATAGTCGAATATGGTGATGGAGAGTGGTTCCGCTACACCAATGGCGTAGGAGACCTGCACCAAACAACGCTTGCAGATGCCAGCTTTGACCAAAGATTTGGCTACCCAACGTGCAGCGTACGCTCCCGAACGATCTACCTTTGTGAAATCCTTGCCGGAGAAGGCGCCACCTCCGTGGGCACCCCAGCCGCCGTATGTATCGACAATGATCTTTCTTCCTGTCAAACCAGCATCACCCATGGGTCCACCGATGATGAATTCGCCGCATGGATTGATGTGGACAATTGTGTTGGCATCGAAGTATTCCGCTGGGATGACCTCTTTGACAACTTTGTCCATGACCTCTTTGCGCAAGTCATCGATTGAGATTTTTTCCGAGTGTTGCACCGAGACAACAACGGTGTGCACTCGTTTGGGGATGGTGGATCCTCTGTTCAGGGTGTACTCACAAGTGACCTGTGATTTCGAGTCCGGTCTGGCCCACCAGAACTCCTCGGAGCGGCGTAGTTCAGCGATTTTCTGATTTAATCTGTGGGCAAGCACAACTGTCAACGGCATGCATTCCTCTGTCTCGTCGGTGGCATATCCAAACATGATTCCTTGATCGCCAGCACCAATTTCATCTTCGGAACGGTTGACGTGCACGCCCGCTGCAATGTTGGGTGATTGCTGTGCCAGGGCGAGGAGGACGTTGCAGGTCTTGTAGTCGAAGCCTTTCGAGGAGTCATCGTAGCCAATGTGCTGAATTGTGTCGCGGACAACTTTCTGATAGTCAATGGTGGCGGTGGATGTGATTTCGCCGCACAGCAAAACCATGCCGGTCTTGGTGACTGTTTCGCAGGCTACCTTCGCATTGGGATCCAGCTGCAAGAGGGCGTCCAGGATGGCGTCGCTTATTTGGTCACACATTTTGTCTGGGTGGCCTTCACCTACCGATTCAGATGTGAAAAGGAACGTCTGTCCATCCTCCATGTCGTATTTACCATCGTTGTTGGAATTGGAATTGGCATAACCATTGAGTTGGGTTGCTGATGACGATTGTGGCATTGTGCTGTGTTATGTTATTATGTTCTTTCTATCTTTCTTCTCGGGAGGGTTACGTACGATGATGTCTGTGTCTGGAGTGTGCGCTCAAATTGAAATTAATACTTCCTCTTGCAAAAATGGTGCTTTCCGATTTCGATTTTGATTTTTCACTCCGATATAAATTTAAATTTCGATTAAAACCCGTTTTCCGTTTTTTGGCAACTCTTCGCGATTACTGAACAATTAACTTTTTTCCAACAAGGTACACACGTGCTGTAATCCCGCGTGCTGTGCTGACTAGCCTGACAGGTTACAATCATAGAAATATTAGAATTGAAAAATTGTATACCTTTTTCGGGCTATATAAAGCGAAAGACTAAACTGGGTGCGCGGTTCGGCAGGGGGCTGAAGCTAAATCTGATGCACAGATGGATATTTTTCCTTTTGCTCTGACACTAGGCTGGGATATTTTTTTTTGGATTTGGATATTTCCTAAATAAAATTATGGCTGCACGTGTTGGGTAATGTTTTTAAGTTGATGTTAATGTTTTGATTGGCTTGTTAGTTAATGCAATAAATGACTTCTTGTCAATTGTTTAATTGAAAAGGTTTTTTTATGGAAGAATTGCGCCCGATGGAGGAAGAAATTTGCGAAAGTCAAAAACACGGCAACCGCACGGAAAAAGTATGAAAATTTCCCTTTTTAAAAAGATGTTGGATGGGAAGAAAATTTGTTGCATTAATATGATGTTTAGATGGGTGAAATAAGTTATCAAGTATATATGCTTTTACATGGGGGAAAATATCATATTTGTTTAGTTCTTGTTGTTTTTTAACCTTCACGTCAGGAAACTATAATTTCACAGATACTCTTATATTTTCATTGGAGTGAAGGAAAAATTATGCCTCTAAAACATTTCATATTGCAAAAACCTCTTTTTCAGGTTTCCGTAAGGGGCCAGTTATAGCTATAATTGAAGTCGATCCGGAAAAATTTTTTGAATCGATATTTGACGGTGTTTCCCTCTTATTAGAAATGAAAATTATATACTTATTGATCGGAAATCATGCAAAGAATTTTTTTAAGAATAAAAAGTGTAATTGCGCATTTATTTTTCTCTAAAAATGTATTTTCCTGAACAGCTGATACTTTTATATCCAAAAGTGAAACGAACCATTCCACTGATTTGTGACAGACATTTTTAATGATAGCTATAAACGACCTGTCAAAAAAAATTCCAATGTTTGTTTTCAATGATGAAAAACAATGATAGTTATAACTGGCGCCTAAGTCTTATAGCGGATTTATATGTATTCACATCTGTAATTTTGAAGTAAATCAATTTATTTTTGGTCTATTATCTATATCCAACTAATGTGATTTTAAAATGTTGCAAGTTAAAATCGGGCTTAAGGCCTGGTCAAACCCAACGTGGTCTGGTAGGACGGAAAACAATTTTGCCTGTCACGTTCCCTGTCTTCTATTGAATAATTATAAGTTTTTGTTCAAATAGAACGCAATAAAGGCCATTGGTCACAAATGACAAATTTAGTAAAGAATTCAACGGTCAAACTTAAAGTCTTCCCAAAAATTTGTTATTTTCGCTGTTTACACCGATTTTTTTTTTTGGAATCGTTTGCTGAATTATTTTTGTCGCAGTTAATTACAAATCAAAGAAAAAAGTCAATAAAGGTCAATAGAACGCGGAATGCCCACTGTGTACTGTTTGACTTATCAGAACAAGGAGGCTATCGGCAATTATAGCTAATGAACGGTTTTTTTTGCTGTGTTTCCTTCTGATCTGCAAGTTATTAACTGAACGACTGAAAAGCACTAACATGATTTTAAAATTCATGAAAATTAATTAATTGTTATAAAATTCCGTAAATGCAGATAATTATGTGCACGTACTTTCAAAGAAAAATTATTTTACAAGATATTTTCAAAGTCGAAGTCAATCGTTTGAAAATTGTTGGAGTTATGAGTCTGGCTGTCATGTCTGTCATTATTTTATAGCTATTTTCATAAACATGCTTTAGTGAAACATTTCAGTTACATTCCTTCTATCAAATAATTCAACCGTAATATCCGTTCTTCTAGGAATGCTCATCAGTTTACCCTTGAACCCTATTTCGGACGTACTGTAAAGTACAGAAAATCTTTTTTTAGTCGCACTATACGAATGTGGAACTCTTTACCAGACTCAATATTTCCAACTCGTTAGACATTCAAAACCAATGTGCATCGGTATATTCTTTCTAATCCTATCCTTCCTTCCTAATTGCTCGCACTGTGTTAAATAAGTATAGGGTGTTTATATCCCCTTGAGTGAATGCACAATATAAAAAAAATACTAAAATTGAAAAACCGAATACTTGAGGGTTTTTTCTACCATAATTATTTTAATCAAATCGTTCCTAAGAACTTGGAAGTGCTCAGATAGTTTTAGCGTGTCCTTGAGTTTATATCAAGTTCCCCTTTATTTATTGTATTGACATATATTTTCCATATTTGTAAGTCACTTCCTTCATTGACCTACTACATATGGACTGCTAGTAACCTAATTCACGTTGATGTCATCTGCTCCTTCTACAAGCCCTTCCGTATAGGGTCAGAGGAAATATTTTGTTTATTTTGTCAAATTTTATAATAATAGATGTCGTTAGTTTCTTTGACAAACAAAATCTTGTTAAAAAACTAGAAACAAGATATGGCATTTTAAAATGAATAAATATTATTTCCGCCAAGCCTAAAAGAGGAAAATCATAGCTGAGGAGGTAGGAAATATGAATCGACAACCCATATCGAGTATGTCAATGTCTCCCTTTATAAGGTGGTCATTCGAAAACCTCTATTGAGTTACTTAGAGCGTATCTAAATTTACACAAATTAAGCTTTTACTATTGTTTTTGACAACTATTTGAGAGCATTTTCAAATTACCAAACAACCCTAAAGATTTATCATTGCTACAATGTAACGACAGCCTTAAATACCACATCCCTATAATTGTGAACTGGGCTCACTGTTAAGACCCATTCAAAATGCGACAAATAAAAAAGTTGATACAATTGGTATTTTTTCCTTCTAAAACTAATTCGATGCAAATTTTGTAATGGCTTCCTGTTCTGCCTCCGCACTGTGAAAGAATTTATTAAATTTTCAACATTAAAAATGCCCAAAAATCATATAAAAAATGTGACATTTTGTGCGTTAATATATCGCAAAGTGCATCAACATAAATAAAACCTAATTGCACAGTGAATTTCCAGTGAAATCATAAAATTACTCTGACCATATTTTCCAGTTTGTTGTTTTTTTTTTTTTTTCTTCACATCTTTACACCAACCAACCTAAACCTAACTTACTTGCATTCTTCTGCTTTTTGTTGTTTCCATGTGCACTTGTGCTTTTGTGCACTTAGTTTAGTTTTCTGCTAGTGGAATTCATAGAAATTAGTTTAAAAAAAATATTTTTGTTGTTAAAACTATGGATGAGCGAACACTAAATGATCTGCTTGAGTGTTCTGTTTGCCTGGAGCGCCTGGATACGTCCTCGAAGGTTCTGCCTTGTCAACATACCTTCTGTCGAAAATGCCTTGAGGTGGTTTAACTTTCAAGAAGACACCTAGTTCTTCCTTTATTTTTCTTACCATTGCTACATGTTCGTTTTTTTTTTTTGTAATTTTTCTAGGTGATTGTCGCAAGTCGACAGGAACTCCGCTGTCCGGAATGTCGCGTGTTAGTCGATATAAAAATAGATGAGTTGCCACCCAATGTATTGCTTATGAGAATTTTGGAAGGTAAGACATTAAAATATTCTTTCTTCGTTTTGTTTTAAAGATACATATTTACGTCATGTTGTTCGTATAATATAAAAATAATTCAGTAGGTTTTTGTTGACAGTCTATACAGGGACGGGAAAGTGGGATGGAATTTTGTATTTATGAGTGCAACACGTCCGTCCTACATAAAATTGCATCTATTCTTAGATTTATTAATACCTACCTATAACTTTTGCTTTTAAAGCCAATTAGAATGAATATTTGTCCACTTTTGATGTGGCATTGGGTTTCAATCAAAAGATTGTTTTTAGCGAAAGTAAATTCCTTCGCCTTCAGGTTTATTTTTATTTACATTACGAGTTGGAATATCTTGATTAATCTGTCTGCTACTTGCATATTGGATACTTGGCTGGAGAAGAGGTCAAGAAGAAATACCATAGTAGGTCTAAGCGTGGATGAAATGTTTTTCAAATAACATATTCTGCTACTTGCACTTTATTTTTAAGCGTATTGCGACAATTTAGTGCGAAATTGCTTACTCTACATTCCAGCCCCACGGGCAACTAAGAGTGTTGATCATTGGATACCATGCAGACTATTCTGCTGATTCAGTTCACGAACAGGTTATTTCCCCGTCATTAGAAACCCCGATCCATAAGCTTTTCTTTAATACTACAATACAAAAAAGCCAGAAGTTTTCTAGCACTATTCAAAGCATTATAATTTTCATTATTCACTCTTATTGGCATTGTATTTTTATCAAAATGACATTTAAACCACACAACTCTAGCAGCAAAAGTTGATTTTCAAATGAAATAGAACCTTCTGTGCTATCTTCGCATTTCGCACTCCTTACCATTCAACTAAAAAGTCAACCATCGCTTCCATAGCGTTTGTCGTTTGTCAGTTGTTTTAAACGATGACAGTTATTTAATTTTAAAATAATTGTATTATTTCATTAAATCAAAGGAGAATTTCCTTCATTTTTAAAGCGAAGCTGCGAACCGAGTTTCAATAATATGATCATAAATAGTTATTTGGTTCACGTAACTCAACCACTTACGTATTGTCTAAGATTTATTTCAGAATCTCAATAGGAATCGTTTGGTTATTGAATTAAATTTGATATAGGTATGCACGTATTTTAATAAATACCTATGTACATATAGTGGAATGTCGTAAACCAATTTTGCTATGTTACTGTTAATGTGGTTTTATTGGAATTCAATCTTGTTACTAATATGAGAAACTCAGTCATGATCTGATGAGCTAAACAACTGTAATTTAGAACAATGGGTGTGAAAAACTAAAAAAAGTTACTTGTATACTATATTTCTACCTAAAGTTCATCTAGATTTAATTTCAGGATGATTTCAGTCAATATAGTAATGTTTTCATATTAAAATAGAGGTTTGATTGACATTCAAAGTTTGAAATGTAATGACGGCAAAAATTTGCATATAAACCAAATTGTTTTTCTTGATTACAAAATTTTTTAATAAAGAAATACATATGTATATACTTTATTTTCGAATAGTTCAATTTACAAAATAAATTTAATCTTTAATGGCTTACTAAGCAAGGAGTAACCCAAAGAGAACTTATTATATTTAGATTCCAGGCTTAGATGATTATTTATGCTAAAAACCGACTAATTAAAATCGAAAAGTAAAAGCGAACTTAATCAACTATTTGTAAAACCACCTGCTTTAGGCGAATGAAGCCATCTGGGGTATTTCACCTATAAAACACTTAAAGTTGCAATGAATTTGAAAATTTGTTTTTATTGGAAGAAAATAGATTTTACAAATATTGAGAATCTTTTTTCCAAAGGTTGCTTTTCCGTTCCGAGGCTGAAAAGTATTCACAAAGGAGTGAGATGTTCTCTCCCATATCCGAATCCCTTGCACATAAATCAGATAAGCTTATACCCATTATGTTTAACCAATAGGGGGAGTAGAGGTCTACCTAGTTGTTGTAGGTATTCACTTTTTTTTTTTTGGTTAATTTTAAGAACACAACAGGTGTTGATTGCGGCTTCAAGACAATTGTTGTGAATTTGTTCAAGTGTCGTAAAAATCAATGTAACCATAAATCTCAAATGAGTTAGTCGATATATCCTATCGGCTCCACCGGAAAAAATTCCTACTACGAATGGCAAACAAAACTTTTAAATCATCAGTCTATAGATGCCATTTTTCACCAACTTTAAATTCTGGACAAATATTTTTTTTAGATAAAAGTTATGGCAATTCTTTCTTGCAACTTGCTGTAAAAAAATTCTAAGACGAGACTAGTGGTAAGACCAAGTAATCCGTTTTTTTTTGTTTGTCAATTTTTTCCCTTTAACATCCTGGTATCCTTTGGCCCAATGAAGGGGTTACTGTCTTCGTTCAAATCCAGCAAAATCTAGCTTAGTAGCTTTCTCTCAATATGGGTTTTCGTCACTTGAAGAGATTGTTTTCCATTAAAATGGCATATTTTTGATTACCGAATATATGTATGTATGTAGCTCATGATTAAACATCCCATAGAAGTATCATCAGGTCTTGGGACCTATTAATATGTTATGGTGTCCTAGCAGGCATTGTCAAAAATAAGGGGTCATAACAATAATAATCCCTTTTGGATCCCAATTTAAATTATAAATTTTGTAAATCAAAATGTTTCGATCTTAATAAAAAAAGAAATTATTTTCCTTTGCCTTCCCTCTTCTTATAACAGGTATGAAAAATGCAGCAGCAAATCAGCACAACATAAATAAATCTCCTAAAATAATAAACACCCCAATGGTGCATCCTGATGGTGGGGGACATGTTGGTGGAGTTGGTGTTGGTGGTATGACTATTATGAGTGTTGCAGATCAACGTATACCAAATGTAAATGCGAATCAAAAAGATAAATTCATAAAATGTCCAGATCAAATGATTCAGTCCGCACCACCCACCCAACAACAACAACATCAACCAAAAACGAACAGCATCAATGACTTACACCAACAACAACAGCTACATCAATCATTTCCACCAAATCCACAGCAACACCAACAACAACAACAACAACACAATTCACAGTCCCAACAAAACCCATCAAATGCTAATAATGAACGAGGCTATGTACCACGTGTGTTTGCTCTCTATGATTTCCAGTCTAAAGAACCCAACGATTTGTCCTTCAAGAAAGGTGACGTAATTCTTCTTCGGAGGAAAGTCGATGCTAATTGGTTTGTTGGAGAACTAAATGGTCGCGAAGGAACATTCCCACTTAATTATGTTCAGGTAATAGTGCCATTGCCTGTGCCACAGTGTATAGCATTGTATGACTTTAAAATGGGACCAAACGAAGAAGAAGGTTGCCTCAATTTCAAGCGAGGCACAATGATTCATGTTCTTCGGCGAGTAGACCACAATTGGGCTGAGGGTCGCATCGGATCTTGCATTGGAATTTTCCCTATAGCCTTTGTGGAGATGAATGCCTTGGCTGAGCAACTCCTCGATGGGAATCTTCAAATTCAAACTAATAACCACCAGCAGCAGCAGCAGCAAATGTCCAATACAACGCCCCGAAATCTTCCTCCGATACCTTTTGAATCTAGTGCAAATGATTCGACCAGCAGTTCATCTACAGTTACTACCACGAGTCCGAATTCGACTTGTAGCAGTAATTCTAGTTCGAATTCGATTCCTAGTAGTCCCGGTTCGAATCCTACATCGCCACAGAACAATCCAGCTGTCAAATATCGGGATTATAAGGAGAAAAGACATTCTTTGAATGCACTTACTTCGGGAGCAGGCCTCAGCATCATCCAATCGAATCGTCACTCAGCTGAAATACTGAGTGTTCCAGTCGCGTCCTCAGGAGGACAAGACGGAAGCTCTAATCAGATGCAAGGTGGTGGACCTACTGCCCAAAGTGCAAGCACGTCGACAAGAGGCCATAATGGTGGGGGATCAACTATGCGTGATCAATCGTCAGCACCTACACAAAGTCGGGTAAATGTCCTAAAAACTGGAGGTCAACAGAATGTTCCACCATCGCTTCCATGGGGTTATCTGGCGTTGTATCCATACAAACCGCGAAAAACTGACGAGCTCGAACTCAAGAAAGGCTGTGTGTACATCGTTACAGAGCGATGCTTGGATGGGTGGTTTAAGGGCAAAAACTGGCAGGATATGTCGGGGGTGTTTCCGGGAAACTACGTCACTCCTTTGCGGAGTCGCGATCAACAGCAGTTAATGCATCAATGGAAATTTGTTCAGAATAGCCAACCAGCTTCCTCGCAAGTTCAAAGCCAGAATACAAATCAGACGACAAATAACGGCCCTGCACCGAATCCCATGAACATTTTGGAGAATATTAATATTCGACTATGTCAGATGTCAAGTGTTCCTCATCAACCGCCAGAGCTTCCACCACGCAGTGCTGGTGGGGGACCTTCAACTTCGTCATCTTCTTCTTCGGTATGGACAAAACCACTGGGCCATCATATGGAATCATTTTTTGGACGAAAGTCAGTAAATGGCCAACAACAAAACCAACAACAACATGCTGTAGCTTTAGCAGCGCAAACAGGTAAAAGACTAGCCAACAAAGACTCCAAGGAAAAGCACACTGGGCAGGATAAAGACAAACAAAAAGACCAACAACACACACCATCGTCATCTTCATCGGCTGTGAGTCTGATGAAAAGGCTAACCAACATCAAACGTTCCAAATCGCCAAGTTCGAATCATGTGACTAATAATCAAACAGTCAACACCTACTCCATGGATAATCCATCCTTTGAAGACAATGTAGCATCAACTAACCAAACTTCTGCAAATGCACAGCAAGGAACAGCACAATTACCACCCCAACAGCCTAACACATCAAATGAGCGTGTAATGAATAGTAATGCAGCTTTGCATCCTGTTCACGTTAGGTAAGAATTAATTTTTTAGGGATGTTAATATCTTTCTAAATTTACTGATTTTATATTGTATAGATCTGGGTCCTGTCCAAGCCAACTGCTGCAAAGTCTCCCCGTGGATTTAAATAATGGTAGCGGATATGTTAACAATGATGCAAACCAGTCATCCTTCGGATCACAGAGGCTTAAAGGCAACAAAGAACGACCACAGTTGCAAGGGTGAGTTAAGATAATCAATTATTTGATTTTTTTTTAAATAATTTTTATTTTTATTCTGTTTTTTTTTTTTTTTAAGTCTGCGGCAACATGTGGATGGTACGTTTCGACTGGCAGCACCAGGTGGTGGCACATCATTACTTATAAGCACTTCATCCAACAACCCATCGAGTAATATACTTTTGAACAAGTGTCAACAATCAGTATCCTCATCCGCCGCACAAATGCCTGTAGTAATTCATCATAGGAAATCGCAAAGTCTGGATGCCAATACAATTTCAACCCAAATGAGCAACAATTCACCAGGAGGTGGGGGCGGAGGTGGAAATGGAAGTGGAGCTGGGAAAGGATCTTCACACATCCGAGAAAGGTATTTTTTTTTTAACGAAAAACCTATAACTCTCTTTTAGGCTTAGATTTTAATGTTTTCTTTTTAACAACAAAATGTTTTATTTTTTTTTGTAGCAGGTTCCGATGTATCGTATCTTACCCACCCAATAGTGAGCTTGAACTAGAACTGAATGTTGGGGACATTGTGTATGTGCATAGGAAACAAAAAAACGGTTGGTACAAAGGAACTCATTCTCGAACGAATAAATCGGGACTATTTCCGGCTTCTTTTGTGGAGCCCGATATATAAATAAGTTAAATTTTTTTTATTATTATTTTTTTATTTCATTGAGTTTATTTTTTTTCTTCATATTAATAATGCTTTAAATTGTTACATACGGTTTTTAATATTTATCCCATCTTTCATAGACAAAAACAAAATTGTTATATACATGGATACTCTTAACCATTTCATACAGCCCTCTCACTTTTTAAAAGAAACAATTTACAAAGTGAAATATCCTTTGAAAAATTTCACAAAATGGATTTTTATTAGAACTTTCATACATTCGGTATTTGTATGAATCAAATAACGGCCTTAATTTGTATTTAATAGCTGGGTTTTTATCAAATCTTAGGTTTTCACACATGCTCTTCACATGAACTATCAGAGTTTCAGGTGTAACGTAAATTAAAGTGACAACCTAAGCAAAGTGCTGGCCACTTATGTCGTCATGTTGATTGAATCAATGACTTAAATTGTATTATAGAATGCATAATTTGTCAGAAAACACGAGACTTAAATAAAACAAAAGGCCGTTGTTCTGAAATTTATTATCAATCCATTGCAAAATTACATATTTACATTTACATATTTTTTAGAATTTACTTAACAAACATACAGAACTATATCTTTGCAATTAACTTAATTATGACCTTAACATGACATTTTAAAATCTTTCCTTCAATACTTTACAAATTGATTTGAATTATTTTAATTCGTAACAAGTAAAGCTCTCAAAAACAATTGTTTTAAAGTTGTTTTTTCAACGTACATTTGTATTTTAAACCAACCAAACCAAAGCATTTAGAAAACATTGCCTTATCAATAACAATTTAAACAAACAACTGCCCCACGAACTACATACATATTTATTTTATTTTCTAAATCCCTTTTGTTATAATTTTGTATCTTGAAAAAAAAAAATTAAAAAAAAAAACAGAATCTCTATTGACGTAGTGATTAAAAAAAAAAAAAACTTTATTGCAATATTCTTTAAAAGAATCTTTTTGAATATTTTTTTTTTATTTTTATTTTAGTTTTAAGCAAAAAAGAAAATAATATCTATGAAAGAAGAGAAAATAAACCATAAATAACCAATATTTTGTTATTAGTTAATAAATTAATAAAACAAAAAAATCAATATTATTATCTCGTTTTGTAGTTAGTTAAAAGACCATAAAATTTAAAAAAAAACAAATGCTTTTGAAATGCCATTTAAACGATAATATGATGTAAAATGAAAAAATACAGTAGATTAAAGTGATGAAACCCAAATTAATTACTAATTTTTGATTTGTTAAAAGTTTTAGATAGTGAAATGGAATATTCTCAAAGTTTTATAGGTAACCTCTTAGTTTTCTTTTTTACAGATCAGAGATTAAGCTTTTTCTTCAGCAAATGCTTTTTGATTGAAATCGAAAACACATGTTTATAAATTGAATAAAAAAAATCTCCTCTATTGATTGACGATGCTTCTTTCTTAAGCCTTAAACCCTTACCTCAGGTTTCTAAAACAGCAAAGAATATTTTAAAATTCAAATATCTAAAGTTGTGCGCGTTTTTTGAAACAAAACTTGAGTTGTATTTTAATAAAATTTAGGTAAAAGTATTTAGGAAGTATTTACAGCACAAATTCACTTCAATATTTTAATGAATTTTTAAATTTGAACTGATTACTGATCGTAAGCGGTCTAACAAAACTCTTTTGAACAAAAATGCAAACATTATGAGGAATCTTCTAGAACCTCAACCTTACAAACAAAAATGAAGACTTTTATGTAGCCACATCTGCAATTTTTTAAGAAAAAAAAAGTTCATATATTTTATTTAGGGCTGTTAAAACACTAGTGGAACATCCACCTACGTTCTAAAGGGTTAAGAAGGAGGAGGAGGGTTTAGTGGAGATTTTAGCAAGACTTCAAGTTACTTAAACCAAAAAGTTCACCTTAAATCTGTGAGTGATACAATATTTTGAGAATTTTGTGAGTGATAAAAAATTTTGTTTTTCAAAACGAAGAACTTGAGTGTCCCTGAGTTTATTTTTATCGGCGCAATTAAGTAGTTGCAACATTTGTTGATTTTGTTTTATATTAACTGAATATTTAATTTATTATTTTCTTTTATTTTTTGTTGAAGCTAAAATTGAATTTTGAATATCATCCCAAAACAAGAATCTACTGTATAAATAATGAAATGTTTTTTATAAATTTGGAATATTTTAGATTTAAATAAACATAAAATAACATAGTAAAACAAAAAAAAAAAAAAACAAAAATTGACAACATGTGATCTTTTTATATTATATATAAATATATTTACAAAATATTTGCCTAATTAATACAAACAAACAAAAATCTATGGTTTTCTTTTTTTTATATTAATTAAAATATTATTTACAACGACTTTTATTTTTTTTTTAAATTAAAAGAAAAACAAAAGATAAATACACTTTTTTTAATTAATAAGGTTTTATACTTAAATAATTTTTACTTTATAACAATAAATTAAGTTTTTTTAAATAAAAGTTGATTACTAATAAGAATAGGAATAAAATAAAGCAAAACTAATAAAGACTTAAAGCACAAATTTGAAAAAAAAAATGAAAGAAAAATTCTGAATTGTTTATAAATACATGAAATTACAAAAAAGCAAATAAAATACAATTTAAATTACTATTCAAATGTGTTCACAATAAATTGAGAATGAAAAAAAATAACTATTCGACTAAACATAAACATTTAATGTTTTTTTTTATATATTTCATTTTTTTTCTAAAAAGAAAACAATAAATTAATAGACAGACAAAAAAATAAAAATAGCCGATTAAAAAAATAAGAACGTTGTTTAACTTTTAAGTGAATATATTATAATGTAGTTAGCTACATTAAATCATCAATGTTTACTATTATTATAAATAATTTAACAAAAAAAAAACGCTATCTTTAAAACATAAATCGTAAATCCAGTTCGAAATATTTTTCAACCTTTTAAAGTACACTTATATTAAATTATAAACAACTAATTGTCTATCAAAACAAAAACAAAAATAGAAACAACATAAATCTAGAGTAATTGAGTAAAAACCTATCAGTGTAATAAATTAATTTAAAACAATATTACAAATTTAATTTTCGTATACATAACGAAAAAAAAAAAACAAAAATAGTTAAAAATACAAAAAAAATAAAATAAACACTTAATTGTAAATTGTTGTCGGTATTTTTAAATGGAAAATAAATAAACTAAAACAATATCAAAAATGTGAATGATATGAGTTTGATTTTAGATTCTAGCCAGATGCGAGACATTCCCTCCCTTAAAAAATTTGTGAACGCAAATATTTCACAAAAGTTGCTTTCGCAAACTTCCCCAAATCCAGAAAAACTGCAAAACATTTTGGCATTTAATTGAGTGTCTATCCGGTTTACAAAATTGCAACTAATTGGTTGTACATTTTTCTTGTATTATTCCATTAAAACTTTTTGGGGAAATAATAAGAAACTAGCTTTGCTTAATTATCTTAAAACTGATCACAGGTCAACATTTAGCTCGAGTATAAAAGTATTCTTATTTATTCCGTCGAATAGACTTGTACTATTAACATCAACATCATGGTCGAGTATTATGTGTAAGTGAATATTATTCTATTTATGTAAAATATATATTCTTTTAATAGTTTTGTTTAATTTGCAATAGGAACATTTTTGTATTTATGTTTGTGCTGGGTTTGGTTTGTGAAGGACAATCGGATGGAGTTTTTATAGTGTATCCATTTAAAGAAGGCGATATGAATCATCCAAGGGCAAAACTTCTCACTCGAAACTTGGAAATTCAAAGGAAGCCAAAAATGATAGATGATTTAAAGGTTCATTTGGTTTATCCAATCAATGAGAGTGTTATCATAATGACACCTGCTCCAATAGAGATACAAGAATCTGATGAGTCTTATGTAGACACCACAATTGTGAATGAGAGCTCAACAGAAATTTTAAGCGATCTTATAACAACGACAAAAGAAAATATTGATGCATATAATGAAGATATCGAATTGTGTTCAACGGAGATGAACGAAGATGGAACAACTACTGCAAGTGATATTGATACACCCACAACTGACATTATAACCACTGAAATACCTATTCAAACACAACAAACATCAACTGTGCAAGAAAAACCAAGTTTGATAGGTAATATCTTTGAGGAAACAGGACCTAAGAAAACTTTGAGAAAACGTATGTTCGAT
The DNA here is from genome assembly GCA_920104205.1 of Eupeodes latifasciatus. Classification (NCBI taxonomy): domain Eukaryota; kingdom Metazoa; phylum Arthropoda; class Insecta; order Diptera; family Syrphidae; genus Eupeodes; species Eupeodes latifasciatus. Next base: position 71,164,286 of record OV049924.1, on the reverse strand, counting down.
GCGAGCAAATTTTCTAGGAAATATCCATCTAGTCTGAAGATGAAAAATGAAATGAAAATACCAACAACAATGAGTCCTTCAGATGCATTCAAGAATTGGTATAGAAAAACAACTAGACATAAGGTGATGAAAGAAAAAATGGATACGAAAAAATTAGTTCTAAAAGTTCAAATCAATAATAGTACGACAAACGACCACTTAAGTGGAAATGTATATCGGAGACGATATAGTCAACGAACACGCTAAAATAGTAATTTTATTACATTTCTTCACCTTTACTTCTTAATTTATAGAAGCTACATTTGATCTCATCTTAGGCCTTATCGGAGAAGATTCAGTTCGTACTGCGAATAGCAACAAAAAATGTTCCCTAGCTCTTATCCTAATCAAAATGTCATAAAATTTAAAGTTCGTAAGAAGTGGTACCTCCGGTCCTGGATTGGGGAAAATTTGTTTTTTAACGAGTTACGACTAAAACTATGATGTATATTATTTGCTATTCGTTGAACAAATCATATCCTATGGGGTTTACTATCAGACTAATTATTTATAAATAAAAACTATGATAATTGTTAATTTTTAATTTGGTGTTTTAAATTATTTTCAGGGATTAGTTAAACCAAGGTAATTATGCCCAACAAATGCGAGAGCATATTACAAATCATTCAATATATTATGTTATAAAAATATATATTAAATTGCAATCGTATTCATAATCGCTGCATAAAATCTGCCTAAAGTTATAATGACTCTTAAAGCCAAAAAGTGGTTTGTTGAATAGATCTATTTCAATCTTAACATATTTAGGAGTTACAAGGAAAATACGTTTTCACACAAAAAAAAGCATTTTTTACTTGCGACACAGCAACTATGTACATATGTGGCAAGTATTGCATTCGTAAAAATTTCGAACTCGATATTTTAATCAAACATGACATTGCGATTCTGTGCGTCTGTCTGTCCTCGCACCTACAGCCCAAACCATAGGGTCGATTGACTTTTATTTTGGAAACTAAGGTTTTTAGCCGATTCGCGTTAGAAGTTTTTTTTTTATTTTTTTTGGACTTGTATAAAAAAAACCCCTACCAACTTTGTTGGCGAAAAATCAAAAATTCGAATTTCCTCAAAAAATGGCCGATAGATTTATTTAAAATCTAAATTTTTTTTTTCTAAATTTGGCATCATTTAACAAAAAAAAAATGTTTTGAAATGAATTAATCAAGCGATTTCAATATTTTTTTTTTTGTGCAAGCTCTTACAGTTTCTTAAAAATATTTGATGATCGAAAATGTCATTGTTTTTATTACTCTTTCGAAGATGGGTCTTTATTTTTTAAAGAAATTGAAATGTAAACCGTATACATATTAATAAGCTCTAAATACATAACTGCATACTAAAAATATTTTTAAACCTAAACTGAAAAAATGTATACATAAAAACTAATGTTTAAACATCCTCTCCTATGATTTTCAAGTAATAATATTAAAAAATTAACTTTTTTTTTGAGAAATCAATGGTACAGTGGTTTTGGTGCCCCAAATAATTTTTTTACTCTATTAGACAAATTGCCAGGGGTTAGGTTAGGTTGGAGTGGCTGTCTAGATGTCATTGACTCACTTAGACCTCAAGGGTCCATTGTGATACCACTAATAAGGTTACTCATGGGAGAGTAATGAAAATTAAACAAACCATTTTGTGCTTTTAATAAAGTTAGAGAGACACTTTGTGTCAGTCATTGCCAGTTCACTGGTATTGTCGAAGAAGGGATTACCGAGAAAGTTATTCCTTCTAGTGGAGAGTGCTGGACATGTACATAGCAGGTGTTGGACTGTTTCCTCTTCCTCCTCGTCCATGCAGCTTCTACAGAAGTCATTTGTGTAGACTCCTAGCCTCAGAGCATGTCTTCCTATGAGGCAGTGTCCTGTTATTACTCCAATTGTAGAGCTTATATTTTGTCTGCTCAAGGATATCAAGCCTTTTGACCGATTTAAGTCTATGCTTGGCCATATTTGCTTGGTTGTTAGGCAGGTGGTGCTCTGTGACCATCTAGCATTTGTTGCTTCTAGAGCATATTGTTTGAGAAGATATTTGCATGTAGCAAGTGGTGTTCCTATGTTATGTTTTTGACTAACATTTGGCAGAAGTGTTCCGTTTTTGGCGAGCTCATCGGCTTTGCAATTTCCCGGAATGTCTCTGTGGCCCGGCACCCAAATGAGGTGAATATTAAACTGTTCTGTCATCTCATTCAGAGATGATCGACAGTCGTGGACTAATTGAGAGTTTGTAGAGACAGACGCGAGAGATTTAAGAGCGGCTTGGCTGTCCGAGAAAATTCGTATATCTTTGCAAGATATAACGTTTTCTTTGAGCCAGGATAGTGCCTCTTTAATCGCCATTACTTCTGCCTGGAATACACTACATTGATTGGGAAGTCTATATGATAGACTTAGATTCAGTTGTTCCGAATAGATACCACTTCCAACTCCGTAATCGGTCTTTGAACCGTCTGTATAGAAGTGTATCGCATTGTCTTCCAGGGGTCTCTCTTCTTCCCAGGAGGATCTTGAAGGGATGGACACATGGAAGCTTTTACCGAATACCATTTTAGGGGTGGTATAGTCTAGGCGATCTGGGATAGATCTAAAATTATCTAGGATAGTAGTATGTCCAGTATTGTTACTGTTCCATTGAGAGGTGGCTCTAAGCCTCACACATGAGTTAGCTGCCACCGTTTTGGAGAAGATGTCAAGAGGTGTTAGGCTTAAAAGCACTTCCAGGGCTGCGGTTGGTGTTGAGCGAAGTGCTCCTGTGATGCACATACTTGCTGACCGCTGGACTTTGATGAACTTATTTAGATTTACCATCTTGTCCAGTGCGGTCCACCATACGACAACTCCATAAATGAGTATCGGTCTAATTACCGAAGTGTATAGCCAGTGGGTTATTTTTGGGGAGAAGCCCCATTTTGATCCTATGGCCTTTTTACAAGTAAAAAGCGCTACAGTAGCCTTTTTTACTCTTTCATCAATATTTGCCTTCCAATTTAGTTTTTTGTCTAAAATGAGGCCTAAATATTTAGCTTGGTCGGAAAACCTTAATAGTATTCCTTTAATCTTGGGTGGGCTGAGCTGAGGAATTTTGTACCTTCTTGAAAAGAGTACTAGTTCTGTTTTATGTGGATTGACGTCCAGGCCACATTGCTTAGCCCATTTTGTTACCCTATTCAAGGCATTTTGTAGGAGTTCCGGGAGAACTTGGGAGTGTTTTCCAGATACAGATATTTCAACATCGTCAGCATAGGCAATCACCCTGAAACCCTCTGCTTCTAATGATGTTAGAAGGTCGTTTACTACCAGGTTCCATAAGAGAGGCGAAAGGACCCCTCCTTGTGGGGTACCTCGATTCACCGATCTGGTGGTAGCAAAACTTCTCATGCTTGAAGTTATTGTCCTGCTTTTGAGCATGAGACTAATAAAATCTATGAGTGGTTTCTTTAATTGCAGCTTTTCCTTTGCTGTCGTGATCGCCTGGTAACTGACGTTGTTGAAAGCTCCTTCAATATCTAGGAAAGCTACTAGGTTATATTCTTTGTATTCGAGGGAGTATTCAATACTGCGAACCAGCGAATGAAGTGCTGTTTCTACTGATTTTCCCTTAGAGTAAGCATGTTGAGCTGTGGAAATGAGACATGGTCTTAGGTTATGTCTGATGTAAATTTCAATCAATCTTTCCAAGGTTTTAATAAGGAAGGATGATAGGCTGATTGGTCGTAGATCTTTAGGGTTAACGTGGGAGGGTTTCCTTGCTTTAGGAATAAAGACTACTTTTGCCATTCTCCAGGCTTTGGGAATATATCTCAGCCTTAAACAGCTTGTCAGAATGATTTCCAATGGTGGAATGATCATGTCTGAGCATTTTTGTAGTTCGGCCGGGATGATTCCTTCTGGTCCTGGAGATTTATATGGATCAAAGCTATCTATGGCCCATTGCAGTTTTTCCCGCGTTATTAGATCAACTAAATCGCTTGTAGAAGCTTGAGACTCTGATGTTAAGTCGTTAAGTATGTTAGAGCTACCTGGAAAGTGGGTGTCTAATAGCAGATTAAGAGATTCTTCATCTGTGATAGTCCATGTGCCTGCATCTGTCTTTAAAGCACTGGGTATTGTTGGACTTTTTGAGAGAATTTTCCTGAGTCTTGAGGCTTCTGAAGTATTTTCTATTTTTCCACAGAAGTTTCTCCAAGAAGACCTCTTACTCTTCCTTAATTCTTTTTTATATTGCTTTAGAGCTTGTTTGTATAAGTCCCAGTCAGAAGGAGATCTAGTGTATTTAGATCTATTGAAGAGTTTGCGACAACTCTTTCTGAATGGTTCTAGTTCTTTACGCCACCAATGAGGTTTCTTTTTTCCCTTTAAAATGGTTACAGGGCATGAAATTCTCATTGATTCATTGAAGGCTTCAGTGAGATGATTCACAGAAAGATCTAGTTCATCTTTACTGGAGGAGCTTTTAAGAAGGTTGTAATCAAGTAATTGTGTTAGTATACCTCCCTATATCGTTCCCAGTTTGTATTACGGTAATTTCGAAAACCCGTAGATATGTTTGCCACATCTCTGAGCTCAAACTGAATGTATTTGTGGTCAGAGAAGGAATTCTCTTTTGAGACATGCCAGTTTGAAATCAGATTGTGGATCGAGTCAGAGGTAAGTGTAATATCAAGTACCTCTTTCCTATTCTTGGTTACAAAAGTGGGTTCATTACCAATATTACTTATGAGTAGGTTAGTGCTTAGTAAGTAATCAAATAAGGACTCACCTCTCTCATTTATGTCCGAGCTACCCCATACCGTGTGATGAGCGTTAGCGTCCGATCCAATTAGGAGACCAACTTTTTTCGACTGCGCGTCCGCAATTGCCTTCCTCAAGGTGTCACCTGGAATTGGGCTGTCGTGGCCAAGATAGGAGGATATGAGCCAGTAGGTGGCTTTATCCGTTGTTAAGACAGCGTTGGTTGTGTCCTTGTCGCTGTAATTGGGGAGTAAAAATACATTTAAGTCATTTTTTACTAACATACATGACCTTGGTTCACCTTTCTCCGATGCATGCAGTAGCTTATAACCAGGAGTCCGGAGGCCTCTGATGATGGAGTTTGAGACCCACGGCTCCTGTATCAAGACGATGTCATCCTTGTTCGCGTGCAGTCGGAGTATGAGGTTATTTGCGGCCATGATGGCGTGATGGAGATTAATCTGTACTAATCGCAGCATTGCTACTATTAGTCAGATTAACCTCCACCACTGTATTATCGGCGTTTTCATCGTCTGAGGAGGAATGAAGTAGGTCTTCCTCACTCAGAGTGATGCCTAAGGTGGCGTCTTCAGTCTCCATGTCGGAGTTACTGTCGACTGTAAGTTTTGCCTCCACGTCGGATGGCTTGTTTGGGGCTGTGAAGGTCGATGGTTCCACTTTTGGTATTTCATCGACCTCCATTATTGGTGGTAGTGAAGCGTTTCCTTCCGCTGAAGGGGCTTCTGTGGGGGGCGTGTTAAGCGAATCTTCGTCTTTCTTGTAGATACGGATCACGATTTCATCGAAACCATACCTAATCACGCCTTTGGTCGCGGCCAGTGGAGCCAGTGATTCCCTATTGATCAACACGAGAGCTGATCTATAGTGACCCACCGTCTCCTTCTCAACCTTTGGGACTTTCCAGTCGTGCGTAGGCAGGTTCGGATTACTTGCTTTGATCAATTTCATGATCATATCCGGGCAGTTGTGTAGAGCCGGGACCATTATGCGTGCTCTTGGCCGGCAAGGAATATCCTCCCTTGTAACAACCTCGAGCTTGGCACCCGGCCAGACTTCTGGCAAGCCATTGACAGCAGCCCTGTACAGATCGAAAGATCTCTGATCACCACAGGCGAAATTGCCAGGGGTTAACCAAAGCTAAAGCAAAATCGCCTTAAAGTAATTTTTGTTCTGATAACAGATCAGTTTTCTAAGCAATGCGATTCTGAAGTTTTTGTACAAAACTATTTAAAAAAAAAAAACACTACACCCGGATTATTTTGAGCACAGCTAAAACAAACTAAACTAATAGGGTTTTCCATGGGTAAACTCAGATTTTGTAATTTATGTTGCCCCATGGAACGCAAAAGCAAGTAAAATTTTTGTTTTGAGTTTATCAATGGAAAACCCCATAAGTGAGATACTAAAACGATTTTAAATTTATCTAGAAGATACAATTTAAAAATAATCATACAATTTTTATTCCTTGATGGTCTAAAAAAGTAAAACACCATACTATAGAATTTTTCACATTTCAAAAGAGTTATATTTTAAATACTTGACTTGAAATTATTTAATTATTACTTGATTTTTTTTATCACACAACAATCTTAATTTGATTGACCAAAGTAATCTTTGCTAGTTGACCTTGGTTTTTCTTTCCACAAACAGAACTGAAGAGATCATTGGTTTCTCATATTAAGCGTATTCGTGCGACAACATACACTTCCTCAGAATGGCATAATTTTCAGTTAGACGTTTTCATTAACACTCGTCTTAAGAACTATTTGTGGAAATGCAAGAATAGTTTTGTTCTCATTATTTTTATTTGGTTTAAAATGTTGTCTTTCGTAAAGTTTTGAATTTGCTTTTACTATTTTAGTATTATTCTGAGCTTATCAAGTTACCATTTCACTCATCTAAAGTTTGACAGTTCATTTTATCATATCATGTTTTCCCAAGATCACTAATAGTTATCACATTACGATAATTAATTTTCTGCGTGAAATCAATAAAAATTCTCCTGAAGTCCTGGAAGGAAAGGATGTCATTTTGAATAATGTCAATTCATTTAATAAATAATACAAATGTATTTATTTAAATTCACTATTTAGATCTATTCTTTCTTTCATTTAAAACGAAATTTGTTGACAAACAGATCTGAAATCTGTTATCAGCTGTTACTTTAAATAAATAAGAATTAGAATTAGCATTATATATAGTTTTATTTAAATATGATCGCAAACGGATGTCGTATACATAATGTAGTTCGCGTAATTTTTTTTTCAATTTTCCCATTAAAATGCTTGAATTTAATTTATTAATTTAAAAAGCTGTGTGAAGTTCATATCAATATTACTTTTTTGATTTTGGTTCTTTTGAAGTTGTTCTCTGGTTACGTCTACTTTAATTTTAATTGTTTATGATTTGAACATTTTTAGATTTAACTAGGTTTTCAGCATTTCGTGATAAAATGAAATACACATATTCATTTATATTTCACTATTTATTAAATCTTTTATGATGAAAATCACTAAAATTTTATTATTTTTCGATTCAAAACAGATTTTAATAATAGATTTTATCATATTGAATAATACAAATTTGAAAATTTTATTTTTTGACAGTTCATAATTTGTATGGAAACTCATAACAGAAGAAAAGATCTTTAAATAGGTCTTAAGCAATATTCACATGAGCACGACCAACAAATGAACGAATATTCGCCGATTTTGACATTTCTTTCACATGAGAGTTTTTAATTCGTCGCGAATGAAGTTTGACATTCACCACCGAAACCAAAACAAGAACGATTTTTTTAGGTTAAGTACGTGCGATTTTTTTATTCGTTGCGAGTGTGGATAATGTGGAACGCGAATAAAGTTTGACAGTTCGTATCAACTATAATTTTTTTCGAGACGAATAAATTTGTTTTCTTAAATTTATTAATATATGATATTGAAAAGTAAAAGTATACATCATAAATCAAATAGAAACTATATTGCTATCGTTTTGTTAAGTATTTGTGTGGAAATATGTCTTCAAGCGTATATAAACTCACATTTTGTAATTCATTCGTCGTTCGTTGGTCGCGCTCATGTGAATGCTACTTAAAAAAATTATTCTTGTTTTGGTTTCGGTGGTGAATGGTGTTCGGCTGTCAAACTTCATTCGCGACGAATTAAAAACTCTCATGTGAAAGAAATGTCAAAATCGACGAATATTCGTTCATTCGTTGGTCGTGCTCATGTGAATATTGCTTAATTATTCAAATAGCAGCGCATAGTTGGTATATACCCTAATTTTCAAATAGTATTGAAAACACTCGCCAATCAGCAACACTATTTTATTCAGAAACGTCATTCGGCCACGTCATCCCATCCACTTGAAAAAAATCCAATAACAACCAATCAAAATTCAACAAATCAGTAGAAAATTATTAACTTTTCCAGAAGAAACTGCGTTTCACCAAAGAATATTTTGATCGCAACTGAAAATCACGTACGAATACTCCCCGTCTTTTTAAATTTGATTCCAAAGATTATCTCGGGGAAATGAAAAGAAATAAGCAAACAACCATTCATTGGATAAAAGTACACAGACCATAGTCGTGAACACCACAAATTACTAAAAAGTGTATCTCTTGGATCTTGAATAAAAATTATGTTTAACATCATTTAACATATTTTTGTTGATTTAATCAAAGTGAACAAAAAATAAGTAAATAATTTGAAACTACAATGTCGACACCAGTTTTTATGACTGTACCCAAGTACGTTGCTATTTCACCAAGTCCTCTAACCAGGATCACCCAATCTCCAGCGCTATCCATCGGGATGCAGTCCGTGTGCTCTGAATCATCTTCGGATGATTCGTCTGCAAACCGTGGAAAGAAAAGGCGTTTGGATCATCTATCATGGGAAGAGAAACTACAAAGGAAGTGAGTATACCTTGAAAAATGATATCCAATAATGGGAGTAAAACTAACAAGAGTATCTTTATTTAAATAGAAAATTGAAGAATCGTGTAGCAGCACAAACATCCCGTGATCGGAAAAAAGCCCGCATGGAAGAGATGGAACAGACAGTGAACGAACTCACAGAGCAGACAGACATGTTGAAAAACAAATGCGACAGTCTTCAAGCTATCAATGAAAATCTTTTGGCCAAGAACCAGAAACTAGACAAGGAAGTTGAGTATTTGAAAGAACAACTCAAGCAATTACAAAGCGCACAACAAGAAAACCAGAAACACCAACAACAACATCAACATCAACAGCATCAAGCAACGCAACAGTCGTCGAATTGTGTCGATTTTGATTCCATTCTCAAAGGATCTGCAGTATCCCTATTTAACCCTCTGCCGCAGGGAATGAAGGAATTACAATCGATGACACAAGGCAACCGACAGGAGCGACGCCGCAGCAACAAGAGTCCACAACAATACCCAGCCTTCGGAGAGAACTCAGTTGCAGCTCTGTGGAAAATAGTGGCGCTTTGCCTTCTCTACAAGACATGCTCGAAGATTTCGACGCCACTAAACTGGAAGAGCTTGCCGAAAGCCTACTCGCAGATATCACTGCAGACTTGGAAGGAAGCAATCCAGAAAGCCACACAGATGCTCCCGAAGATGCAGGCATCGCAGAGCGATTGTCTGGATCAGTGGTGGGGACCACACCAGAAATCATGGAATCCAGCCAATTTACCAGTAGCTGCAGTAGCAGCGACGACAGTGGTATCTGCCTAACAACAACAACAACAACAACTGATCCCACATCGTTACTTACGAGTATAGACACAACAGCGAATTTACAACAACACCAACCACTAGACACCGGCGGTGAAACTATTTACGGGACCTACGACGAAAAGACAAATTCCATTACAATAGTGGTGGGCGATGATGCGGTCGCAATGAATGAAGCCGTCGAAGAAGTTTATTGCGAGGGAGAGGAACCGCCCAAGAACGAGGAGACCATAGAGTGTGGCATGACATCCGATGATATTGGAGACGACGATGATGATTTCGATACGTCATTTTTGTCGCTACCTTTTGATTCAAAGAAAAATTGCCTCAAGAGTCCACTGTCCATACATTCTTACTCAGATCCAGGATATGAGTCAATTGGATCGCCTCAAAGTGATATTGGATCGACGATATCAACGTTTGACGAGATGGCTTGGACAAACAGTATAAATGAGCTGTTTCCATCGTTGCTTTAAAAATTTAATTTCTAACAAATTTTGAAGCTTGTAAAAATTCAGAATTTATTTTAAAAAATGTTAAAATTAACACAAAAAAAAAACAAACCTCTCATGACGCTTTATATATCCTCAATATTTTTTTATTTATATAAATTATATTTATACATATTATGATGTACTGCTGTTTTTTTATATATAACGTAAAGTCCCTGTAAATAGTTAAAACTAAGAAATGTCTAGTATAAGTTGAACTAGTTGTAAGATGTTGTGTTTTAAGTGATGATTAAAAGCGAAAAAATACATAACTAACTTTTAAGATATAAAATTTGTTGTTTTGTTTTTAATATGGTATCAAAACGGCGCTCTCTAGCGCTAATTGAATCGTACAGCAAAGGGTGCTTGTGACAACCACATCTATCTACCTACCTTTGTTTTTACTAGGGTTGAATTTCATATGGCTTGAGTGAGCTGGTTTTTCTAGTTATATTCTTAAAAAGGTATGTTTTCACTGAGTTTCTTGCATCATTCGCATGTTTCAAGTATGAACTAAAGGCTAACAGATACAATTTTTATTTAAGCGATTCAAGGAACGTTTATGAAAACACCCATAGCTTTGTTATTGTCCGAGCAAGTGTAATGTATTCGTTCCAGTAAAATTCATACGCAGCTAAAGAAAACAAATCCAAAAAAGATTAGAGGAGTGAAAAGAAACATTATCATAAACAAAACAAAATTGTTATTATGTGTTTGTTGTTTACTTTAATATTTTGATATTAAACAAATCTATATGTCATGTTGTGACACTGAAATCAACTTTTTAATATCACGTGATTGGCGTCCATTTCATCAGATTCTGATGCAATAACGAGTTTTTATCTGTTTAGATATTTACTATAATTCGATGATTCATCGTCATCGTATTTCTTTTTCCGTATCATACATATGTTAAATTGTAAATAAGGGTTTGATGATGAAATTTATTATGAATGAAAAATGTTCTGATATAGTGAACTTCTGTTTAATTATTTATTACTCTTAATGCAAGCTAGAAACCGCTAAAAAAAAAAACTGAATCTAGACTGAAATCAATAATTGTGGGAGTTTTGCGGTGTAACAACGAGTTGTAGAGTTTCTTAGGGAGGAGACATTAACTATACACATCATTCTTGAGATATGTAGGTCTAAGAGGGTGAGTCCCTGGTCGGTCCCTAAAAGTTGGTGCAGAAGGGGAAGATCATCGACTTCGACGGGTTGTGTAGCTTCGATTTCTAGTGTCTAAAGATGAATGAATACATTAATATTTTAGAGTATATTTTTAAATGAGTTTGAAAATCTTCACATAGAAATGTGTGGGACATATTGAAAAGCGTGAACAATTCCACATTCGTAAAGTGCAACGACTTGTACTTGAAAGTAAGTTAGAAATCGAGATCAAAGATAAACTGACCGTACAAAAGTACGGGTTAAGTCGTTTGTGGAGGGACACAAGAGAACTGTTTATGCTTACACATGGTTCGATATCTCATCGCGTTCTTTGCTCTTCATAAAGAAAGCTGATGTGTTTCTCCAGTTTATTATAGTATTATTTTTTGTTGTAGTTCTTAAATAGTAGTTGTTCAGTCTGCCAAAGGAGGATGTCCAAAAATATATGAGATTTAATCAATCTAGTGGTCAGAAAGCAGACCTATGTATATTAATCATTAGGTACCATAAATTATATTAACGAACGAGCTTTTTGTTCTAAGCAATGGAAGTTGGCTTCCAAAGGTCCATCCAATTACTCGGATACGCAGAGGATATTGACATAATTGGAAGATCAAAGCGTGATGTCAGTGGAGCGTTTTTGAGCATTGCGACGGAAGCGAAGAAGATGGGTTTAGTGGTCAATGAGGGCAAGACCAAGTATATGCTGTCATCAAAAAAGGACATTGAACAACGACGTCTTGGACAAAACGTCACCATGGACAGCTATAACTTTGAGGTAGTTAAGGACTTTGTCTACCTAGGCACCGCTATTAACACAGACAACGACACCAGCGCTGAAATCAAACGAAGAATAACTCTTGCAAATCGCTGCTTCTTTGGACTTAGAAGGCAATTGAGTAGTAAAGTCCTCTTTCGAGCATCTAAAATCACCATCTATAAGACACTCATCATTCCGGTTCTCATTTATGGAGCTGATGCCTGGACCCTGTCAAAAAAAGATGAGAACGTCTTAGGATGCCTCGAGAGAAAAATTCTTCGGGTGATTTTTGGTCCCGTACGTATAGATGGAGAATGGAAGAGAAGATATAACGACGAACTGTACGGGCTGTACAGTGACAATGACCTAGTTAGCAGAATTAAAGTCCAACGGCTTATATGGCTGGGACATGTAGAGCGAATGGACATCAACGCTCCAGCCCGGAAGGTCTTCGAATCCAATACCGAGGGAGGCGCAGTAGAGGAAGACCGCGACTCAGGTGGGCGAAGACCCAACCAACTTGGCGTGCGAAACTGGAGACAGCTAGCTAGGGACCGAGCTGGCTGGAGGCCCAGGTCCGCCCCGGACTGTAGCGCCACCTTATGTAAGTAATGGAAGTTGGCTGAAATAATCGACAAAAACATTTGTTCTTATTTTTGTCTAAGTGAATTAGAATCATAGTTAAAAGTACTGTGTCTAATATCAAAAATCATGCTCTTGAACTAAACTTTCAATGTTGTATATCTTATTTATGGTCACTACACGCAAACTATGATAATTAACGCTACTATTGACCAAATTGTTTACAAATTGTCTTTATTTTTAGGTCTACTCATTTCATCGAAAGTTCCAAATTTTCATTTCAATAGAATACTTTTGCAAATTAATTTTTGCTCTATGGTTTACAGTTTTCTGTCCATACACAAAATAAGTACTAGAACTAAGCTTTCCAAATTACAATATATATTTTATTTGTGGGCAATATAAAGAAAAAATTTCCATTCTTCTTTCAGTCCTTTGTCATCTTCTTCAGTTTAGATATATTTTTGAATTGTATCTGGTCTAAACTAATGCCTTGGTGGCAAAAGTAATATTTTCATATTCTCTTTTCTCTTGTTTCTTATGTTGAATTCCGTGCAACTTCCTTTGGTAATTCAGCCCTATTACGAATTTAATTTTTATCAGAAACTTTTACGAATCCCAACAAAATTACAAACAAAACCGGTCGTAATACAAAATTGTATGAGATTTATACATATTTACGAAAACCGTCCCCTATATTTTTTGCTTATCAGTTCAAGAAGATGAGAATATTTATTAACAAGCTACTGTGTCTCAAGTTAATGGTATAAAGACTGTGGAAAACTAAGTTAGTTACAATAAAACACAGAAATATAAACACTAAAAAGAATTATAATTCTAAATAATTTACAATAGAATAGAATATGAACTTAAAATCTATCCTCTGCGTTGCTGTGAGGATTCTTTTAAAGCAACCGTCGATATTGTTAGTGAAATTGGTTTGTTGAAAGTTTCAACCAAATCAGAGGTGACACGCTCTGTAATTTGTTTCAATTTGCCATTGGCCTCCCCGCATATAAGTCTCTCAATACGAGCTGTTGGACAAATAACTTGAACACTTGCATAGATGGTATCTGAAATGGAACAATATAGTTGGATCGATTACTCTTTACTTGCATACAAAATGGAATCTTACTTTTTTCTTCACTGTAGTATTCAATTTGACTCTTGAGATTGTATGGGATTTCTTGTGGCAAGTAGTCTAACAATCTTGCTCGGACGCTTTCGACAATCAAATCTGCAGCTGGTTGGTCTGTGAATACATCACTTGAATATTTCCATGGGCTTGGTTTCGCTTGACGCGCCAGGTAGCTCTGAGAAGGATTTAAATTTAATTATGCTCTATTAGATGATCAGTCTACTTACCATAATTTCACTCAAGCCATCGCCAATTATTGACGAAACCATAAAGACATCGGAAAAATTACTCCAACCAGTTTGTCTTGATTTCAATTCTACAACAGGAGCTACAAATTCTCTTTCTTTTTCTTTGTCATCTTTCTTTGATGATTTCCTCTTTCCAGATAAGGTGTCATTTGTTAGTTTCTTTACCAGGTCCAGAAGAATTCTCTTAGATTTCAGCGCATCGATTTTATTTAAAATCAAAAAGCTGGGAAACGATGGATATGCTTTCAGTGTATCCAAAACAGTTGAATGAAGTTCATTTCTTGTCCAAGTATTGGAAGTATCATGAACGACAGCAATGATATCCGAGCGTTGTACGGCATCACGATAGGCACTCTTGAAGCTTTGGTCTAAATTGTGTTTATTTATTTCCTTTTGAGTGACCAAACCAGGAGTGTCGTAGAAAACCAACTGCGTATTGCCTAAGGTGATGATTGCTTTATTTGCCTTGCGGGTTGTGTGGACTTTGGTGGATGTTGGACAAACCTTTGATTGAAAGTAATATTATTTCCCATTTTCATATTTATTGATTCTTAATTCTTACTCTATGATGTATTAGATTATTTATAAATGTGCTTTTTCCTGCATTTGGAACACCAATGACGGCGACATGAAGAGACATTTGTGAACTTTGTTGAGTTTCTTTACATAATGATGATGACATGGACAGATTTTTTGATCCAATGTAAAGAAGATAGGTTGGATAATTGAATGATGCTCCAAATGTTGGAAATTGGGTGCATTTTTTAAATAAAATCGACATTTTTAGATTAAAATTGATTAAAACTAAGTCGTTATGCAGTTTGTTTTGATTTTTGACATTCGAAACATGACGAAGAGGGACCGAAAAAAATTGTTTAGAACAAATAAGGCACTGCCAGATCCAACACAAAATTTCCATGAGAAAACTAAGCGATAGTAATGTTTAGAATTATCAGGAACCTAATGTTCGTTGGAGTAGCCCATTAGCAACTTTGACTTACTTTTTGGAATACTTAATTTATAATTTTTCTAAAGGATTTAACCAAATTGAATAAATCTCTATTGCTGCCGCTGTCACTTTTCAAACTGTCAACGATTGACATTTGGTAAGTAAAAATTACACCATAACTAAAATTACGACTAAAAAAATGGAAATTGTTAAAATAACTACAAAAATGGTGAACTTTTTTGAAACTGATTGAAAAATGTAATCTATGTTGTTTAAAGGACTCTCCGTGTCGGTGTGATTACGGACCTTATTTATTCTTAAAAAAATTTGGTGCAACTGTTACGACGAATAAATTGCACTACGCTAGCTTTGATTAATAATTTCTTATAGCCAAAATTACAAAATATAGATGTGGTCAAAGTTTATTCGTATTTTTAACAAGATGGACGGTAGTGCTACTTACTCAACAATCGCAATTTTGCAAACAAAGTGTTCATAACCGTTGTATTTCTCGAAGAGGTGATCACAATTCACCACCGAGATCTTATGATTTTATTTCTTTAGATGGTTTCCTCAGGAGCCACGTGTAAGATAACATCGATGCTCCGCAATCGATTCAAGAAAGTAAAGATAGAATTCATTAGGTTGTAGAAAAAACAATTTTCGATTTAATCATGGAAACTTTAATATAAGGATGGGGTGCTGTGACCACAGTCATGGTGGACATTTGGTTAAATTGATCGATTTTTATTTATTGTCATTGTTTGTTCTGTACAGTGAACTAAACATACATTGATTTTTCTTAAACAATATTGTTTGTTTTTTAGTTTCAAAATGAAACCTCTTAAATTTTGAATTTTATTTTGTAAACCAATATTCTCTTAATTCCATAAAGGAAATGTTCAATGGACAAATTTATTATTTTAGTATTAATTTCGTCGTAATTTGAAGAAAGAAAAAATCACTTCAGTGATGAAGAAAATTAATGTTACTATATAACTGACCAAAAAGCCATTTTTTAATTGTATTGGCCACGGAAGAGCCATGTTTTCATCTATTTTTTTTTTGAAAGATATTGTTGCTGGCAACAAAAATTTATCAGTAGGTGAAGAAGAGCAACTAAAAGTTCCGAAGAGTTCCAAGTAACGAAGGTCTCTTGAAACTTTAAAATTATCCTTTCGTTTTATTTTCTATGAATATGAATATTGTAAAACGATTGATCAAATTGATAGGGTCTTTCCATGACGCCTTATAACCTAACAAACCTATATTTACTTTTTGTAGGGTAAACTTGGGTAAAAACGGTAATTAGTGCAATAATAGTTAGTTTAAAGATCACTTTGGATATAGACAATTTAAAAATTAAATTATATTAACCAATTTAAGCTAAGGACTAAAATAAACAATCTCTATGGTGGCGATCACATAAAAAATGGATGTTCAATGTTAATGAATAGGATGAGTTATTTTAAAAAACACTTTGTTCAAGGGAGGTTTAACTTTAGAAACGACCTCTAATTTTAGTCAAATTTGTACCTTTTTTTCAACTTAAAATGTAAAAATAGTACCAAGTTTCACTCATTATAAAATTAAATTCTTGTCCGTTTGGAACATATAGTGTGTCCTGCTATCTTAGTACAGTTTCTAACATACGAGTAATAGCCATAAAAACAAGAGTCTGAATTTAATACTTTCAATTTGAATAAAATCGAAAAAATATTTGCATCATCTACTATCGGGTGATTTTTTTGAGGTTAGGATTTTCATGCATTAGTATTTGACAGATCACGCGGGATTTCAGACATGGTGTCAAAGAGAAAGATGCTCAGTATGCTTTGACATTTCATCATGAATAGACTTACTAACGAGCAACGCTTGCAAATCATTGAATTTTATTACCAAAATCAGTGTTCGGTTCGAAATGTGTTTCGCGCTTTTTTATCGACAAATTTTGTTCAGCAATGAGGCTCATTTCTGGTTGAATGGCTACGTAAATAAGCAAAATTGCCGCATTTGGAGTGAAGAGCAACCAGAAGCCGTTCAAGAACTGCCCATGCATCCCGAAAAATGCACTGTTTGGTGTGGTTTGTACGCTGGTGGAATCATTGGACCGTATTTTTTCAAAGATGCTGTTGGACGCAACGTTACGGTGAATGGCGATCGCTATCGTTCAATGCTAACAAACTTTTTGTTGCCAAAAATGGAAGAACTGAACTTGGTTGACATGTGGTTTCAACAAGATGGCGCTACATGCCACACAGCTCGCGATTCTATGGCCATTTTGAGGGAAAACTTCGGAGAACAATTCATCTCAAGGAATGGACCGGTAAGTTGGCCACCAAGATCATGCGATTTGACGCCTTTAGACTACTTTTTGTGGGGCTACGTCAAGTCTAAAGTCTACACAAATAAGCCAGCAACTATTCCAGCTTTGGAAGACAACATTTCCGAAGAAATTCGGGCTATTCCGGCCGAAATGCTCGAAAAAGTTACCCAAAATTGGACTTTCCGAATGGACCACCTAAGACGCAGCCGCGGTCAACATTTAAATGAAATTATCTTCAAAAAGTAAATGTCATGGACCAATCTAACGTTTCAAATAAAGAATCGATGAGATTTTGCAAATTTTATGCGTTTTTTTTTAAAAAAAGTTCTCAAGCTCTTAAAAAATCACCCGATATATGGGGTCATTCATTTTTTCCGTTCCACAAGTAAATTAATTTAATGCGTTTTTCAATGGGTCAGCGCTCCAAATATTGTAAATGGTATATATTCAACGAATATTATGACACTTCAAATAACAGCTGAGTTTATTAACTGTCAAATTGCAGCGCTACTAAATTAAAATTACGAAATGAACGATCTTGTACTACATATTATATAGCTTACATAGTTTATACATTTTTATTTATATTTTAAGACAAACTATATAGTCTGTCGTGAAATTGAACAACATATGATTTAATGGCTTAATAAATACAACTTAAGTACATCTCTATAATTAAAATAAGCACACATGTAGTTATTAATATTTTTCATTCTCGACACTTGACATAATATTAACTTACCATATTTTTTCCACACTTTTGAACCTGTACTATTTTTATTAGACATTGTAAGCTGTTCGAAGCCCAACCCCTTAACCACTAAATATCAACCACAATGTACGTCAATTTTACCGGTGGGTAATTAGCTGCAATGATTTATCTCTTGCCTATATGTCATTCATAAAACATCCAACAGTTGAGTAACTCATATGGCTAGAGATTTGAACTTTCATTGTTGGGATGTTTTGAAAGTACATAACATCGTATTTACACCTTTGTTTTCATACAGACAGTGCGTAGCGTAATTGTATTGTATTATTTATGTTATAAAGTGATTGAAAAATTGTTAAAAGAATTTTGCATAAGATTCCGATAAAGTGTAAACTGAATGTAAACATTTTTCTTTGAAATTGGTTAATTTTGTTAAATAACAAATTTCTGACCATAAAATATTAAAATGTAGTTAAATTTGAAAAGGTTAAACATTGAGTGACAAATAGCTGAATTTAAGAACCCATATGTTTTTTTCTAGAAAGTCTAGTGAGTATAATCAGAATATTATCTTAAAATTGTAGATGATTAACTGACTGATAAACTTTAGCATTTATAGTATATTAGGAAAAATTCTCTCTACTCGAAGAAACGCAGAACGCATATTAAGTTAACTTTACAAAATTCCTGTATTAACTTACACGAACGACCACACATATAATACAAACACACTATAAGGCTAGGCGCGCACATGCAACTTTTTCGAAACCAAATAGTTCAATCGTTAGTTGCCCAAACATCGCGCACATAAGCAACTCCGAAAGTAATCAACGAAATAAACCAGTACACAGGAAACATTTATTCACCTTGACTAAATTTTTCTCTCTCTCTTGCAATGCAATTACAGAAAATTATTCAACAATTTAGTTGAATGTCCGTGCAGTTACCTATAATTCCTTGTGACACAAACTAAGGAATTGGTTTGGGTGATCGTCTAGTTTGTGTCAAAACACAAACTAAAAAGTTGCTCAATAGGGCGACAGAATGGTTTCTGCATGTGCGGCGGACTCTCATAGAAGTCTAAGTGCTCAGTTTAGAAACCAAACAGTTTCGAAACTAAAAGTTGCATGTGCGTGCCTAGCCTAATTGTACAATTTCGTTCTAAGTTTTGATTAATTTTTAACACTTTTTAAATTAAAGTTCTTATAAGCTCTTAAGTTCTTATAAATCAAAAAAATTGAAAAAAAAAATGGTTGTCACCTCGAATATTTTACGAACAAAAGATGATTTTATCCTCAAATAAATAACATTACCAAAACTTGGTAAAAAATAAAATTAAATATATTCGCTTCAAACTAATTTCATCTTATAGAAAATATTGTTTTCGACATTCAGTAAAATTTATATAAAAATCCAACAGTCAGTTTTTTCACAAAAATTAAAATCTACAAAAAATAGTACGAAAAATTGGTAAAACTTGATATTCGATTTTGAATTTCTCTTGAATAAATGAAGGTTTTGAATTCAAAATGATTTCATTCTTTCATTGTTAGTAATTTTTATTTAATTTTTTAGAAAAATTGAAACTGACAACTTTTTCAAAACACGAAAACCTACAAAAACAACGAAAAACTAATAAGAAATGGTTTTCGACGCAAGTGTTAGAAGATCAAAGAAAGATATTGACTTTAAATTATTTGTCCCACACAAAATATTTGTATGAATATCTTGTTAAAGTTTTAAGCAAGACACATTTACAGACGGAATGGGAAGTTATCAGTGTGGGTTGCACCCCAGCCTCTTTTCAACTTTCAAGTGAGAATTATAAGGAGTCAAAATATATCACCTTAGAAAAAGTCATATGTAAGATCAAAAGACTTAATAAAAGTCTTTAATGTTTAATGTTTATTTCTAATATATAAAATTCTCCTGTCACAGTGTTAGTTGCCATACTCCTCCGAAACGGCTTAACAAATTTCAATGAAATTTTGCATATTCATTCGGTAGGTCTGAGAATAGGTTTTTATCCATTTTTTATATTCCTACTAGCTGACCCGACAAACGTTGTTTTGTCATATAAATAATTTCTAGAGAATATTTTGCTAGAAATAAATAACTTACTTATTGTAAGTGTGTAAGGATGTTGTATATAAGTGGGAGAGGTATAGAGCACTGTAAACGGTGACAAAATATTATTCTACGATATCGTCGTGTAAGGGTAGAGAGCGAACGATTACGATACTTGAGATTTAATCAACAAAAGCTGCGTGTGGAAGAATATATTCACCTACGAGACGCTATCATCATCAACGCCGACGCCGCTCAAATCGGTAACTCCGTCATTCTACCATCATCATACATAGGCAGTCCACGCCATATGTAAGAATATGTCCAGGATGCTCTGGCTTACGTACGCGAATATGGGCGGCCGTGTTTATTTATCACGTTCACGTGTGATCCGAAATGGTTGGAGATTACATCTTTACTATTGCCTGAACAAAATGCAATACATCGTCATGACATTACAGCACGTGTATTCAGACAAAACTGAAGTCTTTGATAAATTTCATTACAAAATTACATGTATTCGGTCCCATACGTTGCTGGATGTACATAAAGACTTTAATGGCAAACAAGAGGATTACCTCATGTATTGTTACAACAAACATTATTTCTGGCCCATGATGCAATCTTAATCGGTCATCGCCTTGCATGGCAGATGGAAATTGTACTAAAAGTTTTCCGAAAAATTTCACTAATGATACGATCACAAATGTTGATGGATACCTAACATATCGTAGAAGAAATCCCAATAATGGCGGACAATCATTTGTTAAAAATATTAACAGCGTAGACATGGACATTTATAACCGTTGGGTGTTCCCATATTTGCCTCTGCTGAGTAAAACATGCAATGCTCATATTAATGTTGAGTTCTGCAGTTCAGTGAAGAGCATCAAATACATTTGCAAGTATGTGAATAAAGGCAGTGATATGGCTGTATTTCGGGTTGAAAATATCAATGTGAATGCTCCTCCGGTTAGTAAAGATGACGAAATAACACTTTATCAAATTAGCCGGTACTTCAGCTCAAATGAAGCTGTTTGGCGTATCTTTGGTTTCCCAATTCATGAACGGGATCCAGCAGTTTCTGATTTAGCCGTCCATCTTGAAAACGGCCTGCGCGTATATTTCACGAGCGAGACAGCGATTGATCATGCTATTAATCAACTTAATCAATTTTTTGAATTGTGTAATCGTGCAGATGCTTTTGGTGCTTTCGCACGGAAATTACTCTATTCAGAAGTACCACACTATTTCACATGGGCTGCTACAAAAAAATGGATGCCTGGCAAGCAAGGTACGCCGATTGATGCATGTCCCGGTTTATTCAAATCAAACACCTTGGGGCGAGTAGTGCTGACTACATGTTTCCCGGCCCGAGTAGAGACATTTTGATAATCACAAAGATTCAATGACTGATGACATATGTATTGCATCAACATCGTACCTGGTGCAACGATCTAACGATAGTATTCAGTGACGCTATGTACAATGAAGCATTGATTGCTATTAAGGATCTTTGGATTATCATTGCCAACTTACCGCTCAGTCATTTCGGTATGCATTCACCAAATCGAAATGCATCCGATTTAATAGACACTGAATTGAACGAAATTGAACTACAATACAATACTGTAGAAATGGCAGCGATTGTTGGTGGAACTGGCAAAACATTCCTTATTTCGCTAATTCTTGCTAAAATACGATCAAATAATGGTATCGCATTGGCTGTTACATCTTCTGAATTGCGGCAACTTTATTGGATGGAGGCAGAACAGCTCATTCAGTATTTAAACTGCCACTAAATATTCAAAATAACCCAGACGCGGTGTGCAATATAAAAATACAATCATCCATGGCCATAGTGCTGAAACTGTAAAATTATCATATATGATGAATGCACTATGGCACACAAACATTCACTTGAGGCGTTGAACAGGTCATTGGAAGATATAAAAAACAACGATAAGCTATTTGGCGGCACTCCGTTACTCCTTTCAGGAGTAACAGATGAAACTGGATGCATAAAATTACCGGTGGATGTCTGATTATTGATTCACAAAATGCTCTCATTGACCAGATATTTCCCGATGTACACAGACAATATACAAATCATGAGTGGCTGGCGGAAAGAGAAATTTTAGCAGCAAAAATGTGAATGTTAACGAATTAAATCTCAAGATACAACATGTGTTACCAGGAGACTTAGTGTCATACAAATCTATTGATACAGTTTGTGATGCTACCGGAGCTGTAAATTATGCAACTGAGTTTTTAAACTCATTGGATTTACCAGGCATGCCACCGCATAATTTACAACTGAAGGTTAGATCTCCGGTAATTTTGTTTCGTAATTTGAACCCATCACGGTTGTGCAACGGCATGCGATTAGTAATTAAAAAATTAATGAAAAATGTTATCGAAGTCATAATTCTAAATGGCAAATTCCGAGGTGAAAATATATTATTATCGCGAATTCCTATTACACCCACAGATGTACCAATTCAATTCAAACGCCTTCAATTTCCAATTAGATTGACATTTGCAATGACTATCAATAAGTCTCAAGGCCAAACGATGTCTGTCTGCGGCTTAGATTTGAGCACTTCATGTTTTTCACACGGACAATTATACGTGGCGTGCTCTCGAGTGGGCAAACCAAAGCGAAAGATGGGATCACACAAATATTGAACACTCTATGCATTAAGGGATTGATATTGTTTTTTTGTAGTATTGTCATAATTAGCGATATGTATGTATATAATTTTAAAGTATTAATTTTAATAAATTAAAAAAAATTGTTTGGTGATTTGTTATTTTAATATTTTGTCACCGTTTACATTGCTCTATACCTTTCCCACTTATATATCCTTACACACTTACAATAAGTTATTTATTTCTAGCAAAATATTCTCTAGAAATTATTAATATGACAAAACAACGTTTGTCGGGTCAGCTTGTACTCTATAAAATTATTTTTATAAAAAATATTATTATTTTTCATATTTATGAAAATTATTAATTTTTAAGGTAAAATATGAAACGAATCAAAATGAGAATCAAGTTGAAAATATTTAAGAAACATTCGTTCACTTGTGTTGATATTTTCCTTAAACTATATTTGCTGAAATTTTTTCTCAGAGGTTAGTTTATTGAATATGTATTAGGGTGGGCTGAAAAAACACTTTTTATTTTTTTTTTATTCGCAATACCTCACAAAAGTTGTTAATTACCTGTCTGAGTAAAACTCTGAAAAAAATTTCCAAATAAAATAATGTTTTCCGTTCGCGTATTGCATTCAAACTTTTTAAAAGTTGTGAAAATTTGCTGTTTTCTTTAATTTTTAAAAAATACAAAATGTATTATGTGATTTTGATGATTTTCCTTGTCACACACAAGCAGTAGAACGGTGTGTAAAGCTCGTTTCTGAAGCTTCAAAAAAAATGTGTGGAGTAGACGCAAGAGATGGCTTGATAAGAACCATCCTCCTGTCACGGTCCATTATGCCCGAATTTTTAACAAAATCGGACTTTAAAGTGCAAACTATTTAATAAAATTGTTTGTTCTTTGTTCAATTATTTTATTTTGTTCTAATTATAGTTATTTGAGTAAGCAAATGTGATGTAAAAAAATTGGAAATTCGGTAATTTTGGTGAAAAATTGTAATATTTAACTGCTTTGCGTGAACGTTTAACAATAAAAATTTATTAAATTCGTTGTTTTTTTGTTTTCTTCATGCCTTAAACTCATCATTAGGACCTATTGCGTTTTCATAATAGTACATTTTGTATTTTTTTAAAAATTAAAGAAAACAGCAAATTTTCACAACTTTTAAAAAGTTTGAATGCAATACGCGAACGGAAAACATTATTTTATTTAGAAATTTTGTTCAGAGTTTTACTCAGACAGGTAATTAACAACCTTTGTGAGGTATTGCGAATAAAAAAAAAAACAAAAAATTTGTTTTCAGCCCACCCTAATATGTATACTCGCCTATATTAAGAATTGAAAATAACAATGAAAACATGAATAATGTCTACTATAAATTCTTATCGCATGGTTATGAAACAAAAAACTAATTAGATACATAGTTTGTTAATAATGGTTGTCTTTTTACCAACTTGCCGTCTTTATCTACACTAATATTATAAAAAGGAAAGATTTGTATTTTTGTATGTAACGAATAAACTCAAAAAGTACTGGACCGATTGTTATAATTCTTTTTTCATTAGAAAGCTATACATTATTTGATCCTATTTAGGTCTAACTGTGCAAAGCCGGGACGGGCCGCTAGTATGTAATAAAAAGAAAAATTATGCACTTCAATTGTTTTAATTTGGAAATCGGTGAGTCAATAGTTCTCGCAGCTAAGCTCACTCTTTTTTTTAGGTATATTACCTTGTAATTTAAATTACTTGTTAATAAATTATAATAATAATAATAATTTTTAAATCAACGTGTAACAAACAGCAATTTATCAAAAATAATTAATCAGTATATTATATACACCCCATTGATTTAAAACAAAGAATATATTGAAAAACAAAAATATCACACATATGCCCGAGTATCTATTATTAAAAAAATAAATCTAATCATCAAATCAGTGCATGTTTATGTAAATTTAATATTTTAAACTTAAAAAAAAAACATTAAAGATTCTCTTCATAAACGATACAAAAGTGAGGGGTGTATAAAGAAAAGGTCTTTTTTTCTCTTTCAAGCTACAATTTTTAATGCACGTGGAAATTCAACAAGTTGAAGTTTAATCACATAGTTAGAATTTTTTTAATACGAGTATTTTAATATATTTTTTGAATATTGGCAAAGAATTTTTAAATGAAAATTTTAGTGATAGAATTGTTTATGTAGTACCCGTGGCATGATGGTTAGTGCGTTGGACTGTCATGCGAGAGGTCTTGGGTTCGATCCCTGCCTATGTCATCTAAAGTTTTTTTCACGGGTACTGCCTCTTGCGAGGAATTGACAAATTCTCCAAGAGTATTGCTTGTCATGAAAAGTGCTTTATCAAATTTGCCGTTCGGATTCGGCTTAAAACTGTAGGTCCTCTCCATCCCTGACAACAGTACTCGCACACAGGAATGGTTGAGAGTTGTAAGTCACTAGGCCCTAGTTCTCAACGGACTGTTGCGCCGCCCAATTTTTTTTTTACTGTTTATGCATATATAATTGTTTATTTCTCTACATTATTAAATCAAATTAATTATTTTATTAATCGAATGTAATATTAGATTAAATATTTTGAATTACAAAATGAACTACTTTGTATGAAAAACTAAAGCTTAGTGTACACGATTGCCAGGTCTGACAATCATTGTCAGATATGCAAACGTCTGACAATGTGTGAAAATGAGCTGACAATGAGCTGAAAATTTTAATTTGTGTGTACACGGTTTGCAGATATCTACAAACATCTGCAAATCGGTTGCCAAATATTTGTCTGACAATGTCGACAAACTAATTTGGCCAAATAGCTAGCAATAGATTTGCAAACATTTGTAGATTTTCTGCCAACCGTGTACACACCAAATCAAATTTTGGATCTGCAAATTTATTTTCAGCTCATTGTCACACATCGCATCAGTCAGAAAATTTGTCTGCCAATGAATAAATTTGCAAATGTTCCTCAAACGGCATCTGCAAATTTATTCATTGTCAGACGTTTGCAGAAACGTCAGAAAATGAAAAAAATTTGGTGATCTCCCAATGAATTTTGTGTACACACGATTGCCATATCTGCAAATTAATTTGTCTTCAAAATGATTGATGAACAAATTTTTCTGCAAATCAATTTGGTGTGTAGACGGTTGTCAGCTTGCGTGTACACGATTGCCAGATATCTACAAATTAATTGGCAGATATTTGTCTGCAAATTAGGAGCCAAACCATTTGTCTGCAAATTAATTTGGTGTGTACACGATTGTCAGCCATTCGAGACAAATTTTTCAGTGACAGATCTGGCAATATTTGCAGATCTGGCAATCGTGTACACTTAGCTTAACATACACATTACCCTACTTCAAAGTATGTACATATTGTTTCTTACTTTGTAATATCCTTTTGAACAAAAATACATTTATTTCCAAAAATAATCCAAATTTCACTTTTTGTTAGGTACTCCAATCCTTTTAAACGAATCATTGCCAGCGTCATATCTTCCTTTGATTCGATAAATTCACTCAAAATGATACATCAACGATTAAATAGAGGAACATAGAATCCTTGGGAATGCAATCTGATTTTTGAAAGTACTTTTCAAAAATATACACTAACATTCAACAGTCTTGTAGCTTAATAGTCAACAACTTCCGAAGAGCAACAGTTGCAATAATATTATACTCGTAGTACAGCAACATGTGTCCTGCCTGGCTATAGAGGATTCAACTGTGTTTGATAAATTTTATGTTATGCGCAGTGCAATTCTTTTATTCATTGCTTTTGAAAGATCCTTACATTTTGGATGGTTAGTTTTTTGTATAAAAGGACTTAAATCTGAAACAGTTTGTTCAGTTTATCTAGCACTGTCTTTTAAATCGTTTAACAAGTGGAAAATAATTGTAAAAAAAAGTTGTTATTGGTGAAATAGAAAAGAGTTTAAGTTGAAAAAAATTATTTAATTTTTTAATTATTTGAATTTAAAATTTTTGTGATAGTTTTTATTTTTTGATTTTTATTCTTCGGTTGATTGTTTTCTGTTGAGTTTGACGACGAAAAAAAAAAATTGTTCATAAAAATATTCAGTGATTTGTTTGAAAAAAATATATATACTTGAATGTAAGTAAAATCGATGCATTTAAAAAAAGTCTAAGTTAAAACATTTTAATTAACACTTACATTAAAAGAGAGATGTATCCCATTTAAAACATGAAGTATTTAAAGCTTAAATTATTTTTTTTCCAAAGTCTATTTAATTATAAATTATTAATAGTAAAAAATATTGACCAAAAATATTATTTCAATAACGTTGATTAAAAATTAATTTGTATTCAAGTAAAATCAATTGTATATATTTTTCTATTTTTCTTAACAGTAGGAAAATTACTATTTTAAAAACTTGTTTTACTTTATTAAATACATTTTAAAACATTTTAATCTTTAAAGTAATGTTTTTCTTTTGTTAATTTTTTGAAACGCTTCAATTTTTTTAAACCATTAAAGCTTTATTAATTTTCGAAGAATTTTTGAATTCCATGCAAGATAGAGTTTCCAGAAGAATTTTTAGAAGTTTCATAGAAAAACACTGGTCTTGATAAATTGAGAAACGTTTTAATAAAGTTTGCCATAAAAGTTAAAACTGATCCAAAATTATTTTTATTAAAATAAATATGCTAATTTTTTTTTTTTCATAAAAAAGCTTAACTGATTATTTCTTCAGAAACATAAAGATCTATTTTTTTAAACAATATATGCAACTTCGTTTCGTTATAAATAAACAATATTTAAGAATCTCGTCATCATAATTTTTGGAGCATAAATTTACAAGACCTATCTGTATATAGTAGGTGTGTCAAAAGAGAAAGGATCAATGCCATTTTAGAAGAGTTGATGATGGTCATTTTAATTTAAAGAAATGTAGATAATCTTTCTGAAAATAAAGATGGTACACTTGGGCGTATACTTATTTTTTTATTTTATAAACTACTCTTGATGAATTGAGGTCATACGATTTAGATTTTTTTAAGGCTATTATTATTGATAACACATTAGACTTTTCGTGCAGTATAGTCTTACTCACACAGCTTATTATAAAATCATTAAATCAAAAAATACTAAAATCCATTATTCTCTTGCACTTATACATACAAATTATAAAGTATCATTTTATTCCAATGCAAATGATTTCTACCAAAACGCTTATAATTTTAGGGGGCATAAGTTTTCGTTTACGAAGCGATAACTGTTATTATTTGATAGAAAACTAAAAATAAAAAAAATGCTCTAAGAATTCTTTTAAAAATTTTAAGAAAGAAGGTGTGGTTTTTCTATTATTGTCTTTATCGGAACATTTTTCTTAAGATAATGTCATTTTATGGACATCATATTTCGATTGAATTGAGTCGAATTCCTGAGCCCCACCCTCATAAAGTTTTTACCTATGTAATTTTTTTTTTTTCAAAATCATATTTTTTTTTCTCTAAAAAGTAAATATGGTAATCCTATTTCATAAGTAAAATTTTTATTTTTGAAACATTCCTTCAGTGTTTAAAAATAAAAAAAGGAATAAAACACACTTTAGTTGGTTTTCATCATTGTAAATTTTGTTTCGAAATTTAAAAGCTAGAAAGAGATTCAAATTTGTTATGTCTGGTGTCGAAAAGAAGCTGATGTGTTATAGACTACTAACTAAAAGAATACACAACCCAGAACTTTTGTTTTAGTACCTTTTTAATTTTTCATTGATGATTGGACATTTCGGAACATATTCGTTCCACTGAAAGCATTCCATTTTCTTTGTAACCCACCTGTCAGTTTTCGTTTCAATGATCAATTCTAAATTAAATGCTCCATTCCAGTCAGGAAATATTTATCCAATGACAGACATTTTCGAAGAAAGCTTTAACGAAACTGTTAACAAAATTCCAATGATTGGTTTCAATGATAAAAACCATAACTAGACGTTGTATATTAAAATTATGATGATGAAGAAAAGCCTACAAAAAGTAAAGAATATTTGGAAAAAATTGAAATATACTCGTTTTATTTTCTACTTTTACGAGTTTTGTAAATAATACAAAAACAAACATACAATTGTTGGCTTCCTTTGCCAACATATCCATGTTATGATTTTAGCTAAACTAAACCCTATAAAATAATAAAATAAATTAGATGGCGCAACAGTCCATTGAGAACTCTCAACGAGTAACGTTGTCAGGAATGGAGGGGACCTACAGTTTTAAGCCGAATCCGAACGGCTAATTTGAGAAAGCACTTTTCATGACAAGAATTACTCTTGGAGAATTTGTCAATTCCTCGCAAGAGGCAATACCCGTAAAAAAAAACTTTAGATGGTACAAGCAGGGATTCCACCCAAGACCTCTGGCATGACAGTCCTACACACTAACCATCACGCCACGGGTACTACAAACCCTAGTTTTTCTTAAAATGTATGAAACTTTTCGTTCTGTTCACGAATATTTTTTGTAGATTTTCGAAACTAACATTCATTAACTTATGAATCTATGTAATATGCATTCATATGCCAACAATATTTTTCATTCTATTCATGATTATTTTTGTAGATTGACATAATTTACATTCGTTTGCTTACGAATCAATAACACATCTCTTAAAATGTTCTATCGTTTTACCATAAGATGCTCCTAGATCTTACACATAATGAACTATATTTTTTTTGAAAGTTTAAGCTATTTTTATGTACCAGCCATTACTTAGTTCAATTGCATTGTTCAGTTATTGTTGTTCTAAAAAAACTTTAACAAGCTTCTATCATGTGCGTCGCGTAGTTGGTCGTTTGTACCATCATCAGTGATTTAAGCCCACATATGGTACATAATATGTCAAAAACTATACCTACATATTTAGTCCAATTTAAATAGAGGTAGTAATTTTACACTCATTAAAATCAAATTACCATACCTAAATAATGGCCATACAGTTGCAGCAGCAGCAGCAGCGTGCTGCATGCATCCATTTTTAAGTCATCAATTTAATGTGAACGCTTCACTGCTACACACCGGTAATCTTTTTCCCGCACAGCAATGTGTCACCAGAATTTAAAGACAAAATTCAATTAAGAATTAAAACAGACATCATAACCTTTTCTTTCCCAATTAAAAGGTATTCGTGAAATTAAAAAATAAATACGCTTTAAATCTTATACGAATTCTTGCTTATAAATATATCTAAAGTATCTAAAGTGTAATCATGCATATATGATGATGTTTTAATTACCCCTTGCTTTACATGTGAGTTTTGATGTAAACATTAAAAGTAAAAGTCACCAGATGATTAGCGAAATTCCAAAATTAAGAATAAATAATTTTCACAATAAAAACAGAAAAATAATTATTATTCTAAAATTAATTCATCGTGAAAAGTGCTTTTGGTAAGTTTGGAATAGTGTTTCCTTTAAGACCAATAATAACCGTCTCTATGGTATTTGTGTTTGTTTTTTCAAATTGTGCAGACATAACGTCTATGTTTGTTCAAAATCATGACAACAACAACAAACTGTTGAATGTTCAAATACATATATGAATCATGACATTGAAATGTTAAAATTATGCGCGCGAACTTCAACACCGTTTGGGCGTTTATGAAAATGCTAATTTAGTTTTTATGTAGCAAAACAATATCCTTTTCTTCCTTATCGTTTGCTATTATACTTCAATATACGAGTATGTATATAACACAAAAAAAAACTATGTTTTCTATTTTCTTTACAGGATGTGCGCTTAGTGGGTGTGTTAACCTTAAATTTTTTTGTTTCTAGCGATTACATATTATAGTGCTCGTTGCATGTAACAAATGCTTGCAGTTTGTTGCTGCAGTCGTTAAGGACTGCATTGCATATTATAGTTTGTTTTTCTTTTTCTTCATATCAAACAAAATTGCAAGCTAGAGGAAGTGTAACTAGAAGCTAGAAACATTTTCCTCTGTCTAGCAAAAAAGTTGGCCTTTGCGTGGCGGCGCGGTTATTTAAAATGACGGATGACGATTTACCAACAATCGACGACAAAAATTGTGGCAATGAAGTTGTATCAGATACAACACAATGGAACAATACGGTTGCATCACCACCAACAAATGACGATAGAGAAGATGATGATGATTCGAATGAAGATGAAAATGATGAAGCACCATCGAAGGTCACAGATCCATTGGCACCAAAGTTCATTAACAATGAAGTAAGTAATTTATAAATATATGATAAGATAATTTGCAGAATTATTATGAACATTTTTTGTTAAAATTTGATTTTGAAAAAATTATTAAAAACAATACCGACTGTAAAACTCGTGCTTCTATAAAGAGACTCAAAATAAGAGACTCTTTTGAAAAAAGAATTGTAAAATTCGAAACCAAAGAATCAATGATGATGATCCATCTACCGTTACACAGTGACTCGCTAGGCAGGCAGATGGACTTGAAATCGTTCATTACTTCCTTTCCAAGGGACCAGTTACAGCTATCATTGGTTATCATTATCATCATTGAACATTTTGTTTCGAGATTTCAAAGCGAGTAAAAGAGTCAAATTTTGTATGTTTGGTATTGAAATGGAAAAAAATACATTATTCAAACCAGACATTTTCTTTTACTTAATTTTTAATTTTTCAATGATAAAATTACTATCAATGAACAGCTAACTGTTGATCTAACATTCCGGAACATAATCGTTTCACTGAAGGCGTCCCATTTTCCTTGTATTCCCACCTGTCAGTATCACTTTTAAATAATCAACTCTTACTCAAATGCTTCATTCTAATCAGAAACTGCTTGATACCAGTCATTAAATTGTTGTTCAATGACAGAAATGAAAGCTATACCTGTCCATTGATTGATTTCAACGATAAAAAACAATGATAACTATAACTGTCCTCTTTTATGGATTTACGGATAGATTTTAAATCATTGTTTATATTTTGGTGAGATCTTAAAGAGGAGCTCAAGAAATTTGGTTTCTTTTAAGTTAAGCACAGACGATTATCTGATTATACAATATTGTCAGATTTGACAGTTCAAAATAGTTCCAAATGTCTAACAATCGTTTGAACTTACAATATCTTGTGACAATGGGCAGGTTCAGTCGACATAAGGGGCTTGAAAGGGAGACAAGTTTCCATTATCTGACTGGCCAGCTGCCGATATATTGCCTTTCAATTGAATAGAATAAATAAATCGTGTGGCGCAACAGTCCGTTGAGAACTAGGGCCTAGTGACTTAAAACTTTCAACCATTCCTGTGTGCGAGTATTGTTGTCAGGGATGGAGGGGGCCTACAATTTTAAGCCGAATCCGAACGGCTAATTTGAAAAAGCTGTATCTCATAATACTGTATAACACTGGAAGTTTTGACAGATCAATTAGTCTGGTGCAGTTGATAGGTGGGTCTATGCTGTGTATTATAGTGAAAAGCGCATCTTGTTTGGAGGCTTGGTTGAGGAAATAGACCAAACGAAACATAATTTGTGATGGGCTGGATCGAAATTCTGTAATTTTACTTTTGACAATGTTATTGTTCAAGGGAAGTATGTATTTTAGAACATTATGCTAATTAAAAATTATTCTGATGTTTTCTTAAAAAAAAGTATTCTGTTTTCAAACTTCTGTATTTCAAAATGCTGTTAATAAGGCTAAAAAATAAAAATCGTTTTGATAATGTAAAAAAGTGCGCACTTTTTTACATTGTCAAAACGATTTTTATTTTTTAGCCTTATTTACAGATTTTGAAATGCAGAATTTTGATATACAGAATTTTGAGATGCAGTATTTTGATCATACAGTATTTTGTACATACAGTATTTCGACCCCAACCCCACTTGACTCACTTACTAGTTTCCTTGGTCAAAATGTACGTTTAAAAAATGCAATTGACTGCAAAAGAAGTCCCTTATGTTGTGTAAACATTTCCAATATTCCCATAAACGTCATTCTCTGCTATTTTCAGATGACGTTTGATGTCATTTTTTATCATTGTCATATGCATACATGTACAGTACATATATTAAATTCTTTTCGCAAACACAAATTGGAAGCAATTAACAATGCAACTGAAAGATTTTGGAACCAAAACTACCAAACATGTTAAAAGTTTTCCATTTCGTAAGCCATTTTTGTCTCATTGTAAGCTTTTGTCAGAGCACAGATCTGACCATATTATTTAGATTATTTTCTTTTCTTGGAAGTTTATATTCAAACCAACATTTTTGATTTATTGGAAAAAGTTTTGATGCGATTAAATGCCATAGATCATATTTAAATATAAATGCTAAAATTATCTATAAATATTTTTAGATACCAATAAGGTATCTAAAAATACATATATCTAGGATATAGCCTATTCAACACGAGATTGAACGCATCCATTGTTTGAACGAATTTGTTGTTAATATAATTTGATTGAATACCTAAATTGAGGAAGCTGACAAAAAATTAAAACAACTTTTAGCAACATTTATACTTCGAGATCCAAAATTATTGGTATATGTAAGATTTCCAGTGGATTATTATAATAACTCACCGGATTTGTACTAAAAAGCATACACACTTTAAAATCAATTTTCAAGTTCCTTCAAATTCAACGATATGTTTAATCAGTTGTTCTGTCAGATACCCACACGTAATCTTTTGGATTCCTTTTTTGACATTCCAGATATTTTTGATAAGATGTTCGTTACAAGTAGCCAATACTTCTGTCTTGTGTTATTACTTAAACTTGTCAAAATCTTGTCTGGTGTTGTTGATAATTTTGACAGCTGTCATTATCTGACATATGTGTGTGTTTTTCACCGCCTGGTGGCGGTTTGTGTATAATTGTGGAAGCGAATTAGTGTCTTCTCTTCAATTTTAAGTAATTTTTACATTTTGTCGATTTACAAACTAAATTTAGTAACTTAACACCTTTTTTTTGCATCCGATAGTGAATATACCACTATTATTTAATATTCTTTTATTCTCGCCCTAACATTAACAACTACAACAGTATTTGAGCTAGAATCACCGTTATTTTTCTTATTTTATCAAGCAAAAATTCCGAAAATATTATGCTATACAGTTTTACCAATTTTTAAATTTAAATTTTTTCTGTTTTACAGCGCGTCCTCGTTGTATCCGTCACAGAACGTCGACGTGAAACCTGGGGTCAGAAGGCGGAATTCTTGTTGGCCGTTGTCGGTTTTGCTGTTGACTTAGGCAATGTCTGGCGATTTCCCTACATCTGTTATCAAAATGGCGGAGGAGCCTTTCTCATTCCATATTGTGTGATGTTGGTGTTTGGTGGATTGCCATTGTTTTATATGGAATTGGCTTTGGGACAATTTCACAGATGTGGCTGTTTAAGTATATGGAAGCGTATTTGTCCGGCACTCAAAGGTAAGTTTTCCCTTCCTCTTGTTATATTGTTAATTTTTTAAATTTAATTAAAATAATTGATCCCAGATGACATCATATACATAAATATATGTAGGTAATCGTTTGATTTGAAAATTATTTTTCTATTCAAATATACATATTTATAACGACTCGTTTTTGTTTGCACCTGTTTAGGGCACTATAGCTTTGTTCAGGTAGAGCGACGCATATATATCCCAAAGGAGTTTTTTGTAATTTTTGTTTCGATCCTTAATGCCAATTGCTATAAAAATCTATACATCTCTATAGACTCCTGTTCAAACATTAAACGTGACTCTTTTGCAACAAGTTGTTAGAAATATCTATAAGGACACAAAAATGCGTAAAATTATGAAGCTAATAAGGCACGTTAGAAGGATACTTGTACCTGGATGGTATATTATATATATGTATGTATGAGCGTGTAATGTGTATATAAAATTTCTTCTAGTTTTTAAAAAGTGCTTAAAGGAAGAAAATATGAAATACCCTTGGTATTCAAATTTAAAAGACATCGTTTTTATTTTAATAAAAGTTAAAAACACTTAAAATTGGGCTAGCTATCCTTGGATTATTATTACAACGATAGTTTTCCATTTTTGTTTTTTTTTTTTTTTTTTAAGATAACGTCATATGCATTGGGAAAACTTAAATGCGGGTAGATGGAAATTTATAGAAAACATTGTGTTATAATGAAAAATGAAATAAAATGTGTATGTAAAGTATGAATATCAATATAGAGATAGTTAGCTAATAGGTTATGTTGTGAACCCCTTCCAGTCAATGGGAAATATCAAAGGAAAAATGATTTTTCAGGAACTCTATTCATTTGGCCGAGTTTACGCATGGTATTTTTTATTTGAATATCAGCAAAACGATTATAAACCATTGTACGATGGATATGTCTATGCGATGAAGACCAAAATGATTGGACATAAAAAGGGGTTAACTAAATAACAGATTCAGTATGTCAATATTTAAAGTTATTCACATTTTTATTTGTAAATGTTATGTCATTAAAAATGCAAAGAATTTGACTTGCAGCTAATTTTTTACTATATGGTCAATAATTTTTCAATTTTTGGAATACTGTATTGAATGTATGTACGAGTATATGCTGATGTGCAGTGATGTAGAATTGTATTTGTTCCTTCAGAATAAAAAAAGTAATTCTGTCTGTTTTGGTAGAGTACAAATATGTTACAATGGGTTTTTAATGTTAGGGCCTTGTAACATTTTGAAATGCGTGACAGTGATTTCAATCTGATTGATATACCTGTTGTCTTTAATAAGTAAAACCTCAAAGCTGTTTGGAAGTCTATTCACTTCTATATAGATCTATTATTGACCATTTTTCTAAGAAAATTTTAGAGATTTATTCCGATGAAGGATTTTTCATACGTTAAAAAGACATGACATATTTTAAATTAATTTGTAATATAGATAATTCTTTTAAAACGAAATGAAAACAAAAAAATCGTTTCAATTTCCCTCTCGGTACAACTCTTAAACTTTTTAATAGAAGACATTTTAAAAATTTGCACGAAAAAAGTGTAAAAATATTTTGTATGTAGAATAATATGAGAACCTCCCTAAGACTATATTCTATTTTAATTTAAAAAAGCAAAACTTTAGCCTTTCCTTTCAATAAAATTCCTAGTTCCACTCCAAATTTTCTGATCACATCACTCTCCTTCGGACGTGGAACTGCAACGACAAAATATGGTAACCTCGTACAATTTAGCACAATAAAGAATAAGATACCAATTACTTCAACGAAATTAAACATCTCGATACCATTCGGTATCTTATGTATGTTCGGTACATTTCTCAAGATTCTCCTTCTGATCTTTTTACATTCTATAAAACGTATATACATATGTACGCCCTAAGCTTGAATATAGCTTCCATTTCTAGGCTTATGCTACAGTATTTTAATTTACACTTTTAGACAGTACTCAAAAAACAGCTTTAAACATTTTCTCCAAGATTCTTTACTCACCTTTTCTACCGTTATTTTAAAGGACTATATTCTAGTGAAATATCCAGCTATATTCCTTCCTTTAAATAGTTTAATAGTAGTCAGTTTACCCTTGAACCCAACTTCGGTTACTTTTGGTCTTCAGCCATAATAAGCGACTGTGCGATGCCTTACAATGCTCTGTCTTTCTTCGTCATTTCAATGTTCAAGAATTCAAAGGTGAAATGGAAGGTACGAAAAATTAACAAATTGTAGAATAATGAAATTTCAGCAGTTAGCTGATAAAAGAATTATTTACCTGTTTATGTTAGCTCGAGATTGGAGTGTAACTTTAAAAAAAGCTATCTTATAATTCAAGAGCAATTTTTTGATAGCAATCAGAGTCTTCAAAACTCCATTCAACAAAAAATTGTTACAAGGCACTTAAATACAAATTTAGAAACTTCGGTAACTATACTTCATTTAAAAAGTTCTTAAAGTTCTATTTACTATACACAAATGAAAGGTGGTTTGTCATCCTCACCAGAGCTCAGAAACGTCAGCTACATATAGGCATATTCACAATATTTTTAACTTTCATGTTACCACAGTATATTAAGCCTTAGAAATGAAATTGGCACTTTCTAAGTGAATAGATTTTCGTACCATGACTTATTTCAACTATGTAACCTACTTGTGACTTGATTGGATAAAAATGTTTAATTAAAATTAATAAAAAATAGGTTTAAATATTGCAAATTTCAAGCGTACCAGATGCAAATTTATTAAGTTTTATAAACAAAAAACATTTCAACGACTTTTGAAACAACTTAACATCATTAATATATAATTAATTATAATATACACTGATAGAAAAACCTCGAAAGAAAGGTGTGCTACCATTTAAAAAATAGTACAAAGCAATTAAATTAGAGTACCTGCGTTTTTACAAACATTAAAATATGATCTTTTTCTCTATATAACATGCTCAACAATCGATTCTTGTAGTATTTTATAGGCTTAAATTATTCTCTATTAATCAATAAATCAATTAAAATTTAATTGGATCATGTGCCTCCATTTAAAAATAAATAATGCCATTTTAAAGTTTAAAATTTAAAAACCTGATTGGTATAAAAAATGTTGTAATATGTGATTTTTTTAACGGCACACCTATCGATAAGATCTTACAGCAAAATAAATGATTGTGAATGATAATTTTACGAATAATCGATAGTAAACAAAAGCTGTTGATCTAAATTTTGAAATTTCAAAGTTTGTACGACAGCACAAAATCAAAATTTATTATGAAATGAGGGTTTTTCATTGAATGCTTTTCATTGATCTAACGTACCGGATATTACGTGACGGATATTCTTTTAACACTTACCCTTATTACAGATGTTTCAAAATGAATCACGCAAGTATTTTCTTGTTATTTAGATGATAAACAATCAAGAAAATGTTTGTTTATAGATGTGCTTCAAAATAAAAAAAAAAAAATTTCAATTGTTGACAATGAAAGATTCTGTGGATATGCCTATATGCCTATACATATCTTGGAGTTCTTATGTGTTGTCATAATGTATGCAATCATTTTTGCACCAAGGACTTAAAAGTTCAGAAAATTAAATAGAACCAGAAGATTAAATCATATTTTATATACTAGAAAACTACTTTCTGAAATCATGAGTTTTTTTTTGAATGAAAACAACAAAATAAACCAAATGATTAATATTAAACAATCTCGCAATTAACTATTACGATTCATCAACTTATCACGAAATAAAATACATATGTATATGTATGTATATATTTTCCAAAAATGAAAAAAAAATCTCGCAGTACGACTAATTTTATCATAATTGAATTCCAAAATTTCAAAAACCCGTCTATACATTGGATGCAAACAACCCTAACGAAGTAAGAAACTCACTTAAACGCACATTCATCACACAAGATGATGAGTATAGAATAAAACGTCATGGGTTTCTACAAGGAGTTTATCTATCGCATGTCCTCGAGGGAGTACCTACAATCTACATATACATATATCCTTTAGAAAACAAGCTTCTTGGTGTCAAGTTTAAATATGCGGTGATTGGTATCTGCCTTCTGTAGATATGGATTGAAGATATAAAGACACTACACCCCCCCCCCCCCTACTTCATCTCCATATCTATATTCTTCCATAGATAAAGAAATATTATTTAAAATTTGAATTTGTTTCTTCTGAGATGGTTTAACTAAGTTAAAATAAAACTCAATTCAGAAAAAAGTGTGAAGTGTGAAGAGGGTATAGTAACTTTTTGAATGTAGAATTTGAACTTTTATGCAACAGATAAACTTTTTTTTTGTGAAACTATACGTTGTATGTATAGGTTTTTAATCGTCAAGACACATGTGATTGAATAAAATATAGAAGAAGAAAAAGGAGGGAGGAAAATTGTTCTATAAAAGTGTTTACACATTGGGCTTCAAAAGGGGAGTTAAGTTCTATTTCTGTTATACATCTATTACTTTGAAAGAAATAATAGCTGGGCAAAAGAAAAATCTCGTCCCTAAGAAAAGTCGCATCCTTTCTGCAAATACTTTTACCTTCTTAGATTGTTTGAACAACTAGATAAATACCTTTGTAAGAAAGTGCAATATATATGATATAGTTTTGATTTTAGATATACATATATTAAAATGACTTTGTAACGTATAAAGCTTTGAATATTATGTTTTACCTTTGCCGCCTTTTTTTCATTAAAAATACATACATATATGCAAAAGACTCTATAAAAGTTGATTTCTTGAAATATTCCATAGAACCACTAAAAATTAAAATAAGACATAAGTTTATATGTATATTTTGGTTTATGAATTGGTATATCTGAAGCTTTATTTAGTTCGAGGGTTTCCAGAGTTTTTCCAACATTTTGAAAAAAGGAGGTGTTGGTGTATATTGGTTTCGAATTCTTGACCATTGCAATTACAAAAAAAGAAAAGAGATTTTTTTACACATTCGCGAAGTACGGCCAAAAATGGTGACAAAGGAAAACTGATGGGCATTAAAATGCAACTGACTATTTCAAAAGATTATACCATTAAAAAAAAAGAGGCTGGGATGCGAACCACACTGCAAACTTCCCATCCCGTCTGTCGATTTGTCTTGCTTCAAAGTTTGTAGGTTTTCGTGTTGGGTTAAAAAAGTTGTCAGTTGAATTATTCTTAAAAATTTTAAAATTACCGACAATATTTTTCATATAAAGAAATAGTTTAGTTTGAAAATCTAGTTTTGTTAAATAGATTTTTAGCGAAAAACAAATTTTTACCAATTTTAGTAGCATTTCTTAAATTTTTACTAATTGGATGAATTAAATTAATTTGAGAGATATCAAGAACCGAACATCAATTTTTACCAAATTTGCGTACTATTTCTTGTAGATTTTATTTTTTTATGAAAAAATGGACTGTTGGATTTTTATAAAAACCACTGAATATCGAAAACAATATTTTCTGTGAAATAAAAAAAGTTTGAAGACAATATTTTTAATTTTTGAAAAGCTATTTGAGTCGAAAGTAAATTTTTACCAAGTTTTAGTATTGTTTTTGTTAGGTTTTTATTTTTTGTAAAAAAACTGTCAATTAGATTTTTATCAAAATTTTACTGAATGTTG
This sequence comes from Eupeodes latifasciatus, assembly GCA_920104205.1. Lineage (NCBI taxonomy): Eukaryota > Metazoa > Arthropoda > Insecta > Diptera > Syrphidae > Eupeodes > Eupeodes latifasciatus. The sequence continues at coordinate 71,124,595 of OV049924.1, read as the reverse complement.
ACAACAATTTTTTTTAAAGATAAAAGCCAATATGTCAAAGATGAAAAGATATTTGAGTCGAAAATAAATTTTTACCAACTTTTGTTTAATTTTCTTTTAAGTTTTTATTTTTTGTAAAAAAAACTGTCAATTCGATTTTTCTCAAAATTTTTCCGAATGTTGAAAACAATAATTCTTATAAGTTAAAATTAGTTGGAAGCCATAATCTCAAATTTTTGAAAAGATATTTGAGTCGAAATTCAATTTTTAACAACTTTGAGTAATGTTTTTTTTAGGTTTTTATTTTTTATAAAAAAAACTATCAATTCGATTTTTCTCAAAATTTTACCAGATGTCAAAAACATTATTCTTCGTTGCACAAAATTATTTTGGAGATAAAATCATTTTGTATTCGTAAAATTTTCGAGGTGACAAATTTTTTTTTTTCAGTTTTTTTGATTTATAAAAAAAAGCGTTAACTGGATTTTTTCCAAAAAATATACTTGTTTGGTATCACGTTACAATATATTATATAAAATTTAATTCAAGTCTCTAGCATTTTTGGTTCGTAAGATATTAAGGGTTAACCAAAATTTTCACCTTTCTTAACTTCCCATAGGAAGTTATTGTAATGGGTCCGATTTGTCAAATTGAAAATTTTGACATTTCTCGACGTTTCAAGGTCCCTAGAGTCGAAATAAAAGATTTTTAGAAAGATGTCTGTGCGTGCGTGTGTACGTACGTCCGTACGTCCGTACGTTCGCGACGTTTTTTTCGTCGTCCATAGCTCAAGAACCAGAAGAGATATCGACTTCAAATAAATTTTGTTATATAGATAATAAGGCAGAAAGATGCAGAAAGGGCTCTCAAGAAAATTGCGTGAGTGGTTTTTTTACCATAGCAGTTTAAGAAAAGGTGAACATTTTGGTTAACCCTAAATATCTCATGAACCAATGACGCTAGAGACTTGAATTAAATTTTATATTATATATTGTAACGTGATACAAAACAATTATATTTTTGGAAAAAAATTCAATTAACGGTTTTTTTTATAAATCAAAAAAACTGAAAAAAAAAATTTGTCACTTCGAAAATTTTACGACTAAAATATGATTTCATTTCCAAAACAATTTTGTGCAATGAAGAATAATGTTTTTGACTCCTGATAAAATTTTGAGAAAAATCGAATTGACAGTTTTTTTACAAAAAATAATAACCTAAAAAAAAATAAAAAAAAAGTTGGTAAGAATTGAGTTTTGACTCAAATATCTTTTCAAGACTTTGAGATATTGGCTTTAAACTACTTTTATCTTTCAAAAAATGTTGTTTTCAACATTCAGTAACATTTTGAGAAAAATCGAATTAACAGATTTTTTTTTACAAAAAAAAAATTAAAAACCTAAAAAAATCAACAAAAGTTGGTAAAGATTGATTTTCGACTTAAATATCTTTACAAAACTTTGAGATATTTGCTCTAAACTAATTTTATCTTATGAAGAATATTGTTTTCAACATTCAGTAAAATTTTGACAAAAATCGAATTGACAATTTTCTTACAAAAAATAAAAACCTAAAAAAAATTAATAAAAGTTGGTAAAAATAGATTTTCGACTCAATTATCTTTTTTAAAATTAAAAATATCAGCTTAAAACTAATTTTACTCACAGAAAAAATAATTTCCAACATTCAGTAATTTTTTTTATTAAAATCCATCAGTCAGTTTTTTTGATACAAAAAATAAAATCTACAAAAAATAGTTCGAAAATTTGGTGAAAAATGATGTTCGGTTCTCGATATCTCGTGAAAAATAGAAGGTATTGACTTCAAATTCATTTCATTCATCCAATTTGTATTTTTTTATTTGAGAATAAAAATTGGATCTACCGGATTTGATTTATGATATACCTTATGGCAAATTGTCTTTTTTTATTATTTTAGTATTCATCGATTATTTGTTTAAAACGTATTTTGGCTAATTTTTGAACAAGTGTCAGACTGGAAACCGTTACATCTACAGACATAACTTTAGGTTAAAATCCTACTTAATTTACTTGCCTTAAAATTGTTAAAGGTAATTGTATAAAAAAAACTCTTTCCGGTATAAAAAATACTAATAAGTAAAAAATGCGAAAAAGTTTTCTAATTTTTGGACATTTTGCGTTCTTCACTCGAGATCTGAAGCTTGGATTATTAATTAGGCCAACATCATAAACAAGTAACCACCAAATCAGAACTGCCGGACTTAACGCATGATGTATAGTTACTGGACTAATAATTTTGTCTTTTTTCCTATGAAAAAAGCCAGAATTTTGAGTAAACTTTAATTTCCTTCTGGTGCGATTTTCCGGAACCGCTTGAAAAAATAGTGTCCAAAAACTTTTACATTTAAAATACACATCCGAGGTCTAACATCAGCCTTAAAACTTTGAAATAAATCACACAGTTCCACATCTAGATGAAGTTAGGCCTGATTGTACGTTCGTCAGTATATTTTTCAGCAAAATATCAATATGAGTTTATTCAAGCATTTAACCAATCAGAATTTAAATGTTTAAGCTATAATTGTAAAACCGGAATGCTATCAAAAATATTATTTTGTATCGCTTGGAAAACACCTTCTTATTTTGTACTATAAATTTAACTCGTATTTAATTATCATTAAGTGAACATTATTTAAAAAAGTCTTTCGATAGAATTTTTAGAAAAGACTAAAATTTCTCTTATAATGTATCTATAGTTTAAACCAGCGTTCAGCAACAGGCTGACCGCGGTCCGGAAACGGACCGCGAAAGGTCAAACTGCGGACGGCGGAACCACGAAAGGTCAAACTTAGCCATACTACCGATTCAATTTAATAACATATGTACGTATGTAAATTTAAACAAAATTAAAAAATGCTTCTCTAACATACAAGCAAGTGCGTTTGCAACTCCTTTACCCAATTTTAAATATGGCGGCTAAGCAGTCAAATAAATTAAATTGACATACAAAATTTAAACAATCGCTTTTTTGTAAGTAAAATTCTCTTTGCAGTCGATCCGGTTGTCAGTCTTATTGTAAGATCTAATTACGGAGCTTTCGTTCGATATCGATTTTTTTTAAATAATTTTTCGTGTTTAAAAACGTTTCCACAAAAAAAGAGTTTCTTTCTGAAGGTTAAACGGCGAATTCGGACTTACTGCAACACAACAATATTCGTTGGCTAAGTAAAGGTCATGTTATTGAACGTTTCTGGATGATTAAAGAGCAAGTTATCTCCTTCTTGCAAACCTTGGATACGACGGAAGCAAGGAAGCACTTGGAGTTCATAATAAAAGAGCGCAATTGTACTATTTTTGGCTTTTCTAAAAGATGTTCTGAAATATTTAAATGAGCTTAACATCCAGTTACAAGGGAATGGAAAATTAATATTCGACTTAACACAAAGCGTGTCCGCTTTTCGTCGTAAGTTGGATGTTTTCGAAAAAGATATTGCTAAAAAAGAATTAATTCATTTCCCAACAATTCTTGAATATAAAAAGAAGAACTCTGAAGAAGAAGACATTGCAGAGCTTTCAAACTTTCTATCCGATCTTAAAAGCGAATTTGCTGTAAAGTTCTAAGATTTTGCAGAAATTGGGAAGCTATCTCAAATCCCTAAATTGCCTTATGAAACACTACAGTAGCAGAATGGACTGAACTGGCTGCGAAGTTATTCGATCTTTCAAAAGCTTCATTACAATTGGAATTAATTGACCTTTAAGAAGATATTTCCCTGCAAATATTTAAAACTGCATCCACTGAAGAATTTTGGGTAAGCATGTTCCAGGAAAATATCAAAATTGCAAAAAAGTAGCTATCAACTTGGCTACTAAGTTGGGCTCGACATATTATACTATATGCGAATCGTCTTTCTCAAAAATGAATTTTTTGAAGAACAAATGTCGTTCGAGATTATCAGACTCCCACCTTGATGATACTCTTCGCATTTGCTGCTCCCCGCGTTAACTATAAATAACTGACTCAAGACCATAGTTGTTATTTTTTTAATATTACAGTTACTTAAATGAACCAAAATAAAAACTACAAAACTTTTTTAATTTTTTTTCGTGGACCTCGATTAAAATTTCAACCGTATCTGGACCTCACTCCAAACTACTTGCCGATCCCTGGTTTAGACGTAAAATTAAAAACTTAAAAAAAAAATAATATATACGCTTAAAATGTACCAAATGATCATTCATATACTCCCAATTCCCCTTATTCAAACCCTTTTTAAATATGTATTTGAGTACAAAAAGCCAATAGGATGATTTTTGGAAACTTTGGAAGCGTTACTAATGGCTCTTTGTTCAACAAAAAACATTTCTAAATTTTGTTTTATTTTAAAGACTTGAAAATCCATAAAAAATGTTTCAATGTTGATTGGTTTTATACAGGGTGGGCCGTTAATAAGTGCACTTTTTGTCTCGCTCTAACTCCCGAACGAAATAACCGAGACGCGCGGGGATGGTATCTCCTGGCAGCTCGAGATCTAAATTTTTAGTCGCAATGAGTCCGTTTACGGGAGAGCAGCGCGCTTTCTGCGTTCGCGCCTTTTATGAAAACAATCGCTCATACGTGGCTGTTCGTCGGCTTTTTCGGGTAAAGTTTGGATTACGCAACATCACCGAGTGTCCAAGTACGAATGTAATCAAAAAATGGATCGTAACATTCGAGGCAACGGGATCAACGCAAAAACTTCGACCTACAGGACGCCCACGTTCCAGGCGGACTGCAGAAACAATTGAACGCGTACAAGCTTCGGTGCGCGAGGATCCAAGAAGCTCTACACGGAAACGCGCTGCGGCCCTGGGAGTACCCAGAACGACTTTACGTCGCATTTTACGGGATGATTTGAAGTTATACCCTTACAAAATTCAGATTGTCTAAGATTTGAAAGAATCCGATTTTGTTTCACGGTTCAATTTCGCAACAGAAATGTTACGGAGATTCCCTCACTTCAATAACATTATCTTCTCAGACGAAGCTCATTTGCATGTCAACGGATTTGTTAATCGACAAAATTGTCGATACTGGGGAACAGAAAATCCACGCTTAAAACATGGACGACCGTTACACTCTCCGAAAGTGACCGTTTGGGCCGGAATAGCCAAGTGGGGGATCATAGGGCCGTATTTTTATGAAGATCGATACGGGCGTAATGTTACTGTTAATTCAGAGCGTTATGTTTCGATGCCTAGAGATTTTTTAGCTCCAAAACTGCAAGAATCGAGTGGTTACACTATTCACACCTGGTTCCAGCAAGATGGCGCTACCTGCCATACAAGTAACGACTCTCTGGACGTCGTTAGAGAAATGTTTCCTCAAAGGTTGATATCGAGGAGGGGTGATATTGCTTGGCCACCCAGGAGCCCTGACTTAACGCCACCGGATTTCTTTTTATGGGGCTACCTCAAGAGTAAGGTGTAATCTAATAATCCTTCAACGACGGCTGAATTAAAAGCGAACATTGAAGAAGAAATCCGCTTAATCACTCCGAAACTTTTGACAAAAGTGTTCCAAAATCTCAGAGTCAGATTGGAACAGTGCTGTAGGCGAAATGGACAATATTTGGATGATTTAATTTTTAAAAAATAAAAATTCATTTCGTTTTGTATAATTTAAAATAAATATTTCATTTAAAAGCGCTACAGTTGTATTAATATAATTTTTTTTAAGTGCACTTATTTACGGCCCACCCTGTAATAATTTGAAAAAGTACAAATTAATCATTAAAGTTTTAATTAAGTTCATACTATTGAGAATTAAAAAAACTTACAAATATCGCTATTTTATGTACATACATTATGAAATTGTGCAACACACGGAGTCAGTTTGCTATCAAAATTTTTAAAAGTTCATAAAAATTGCACTAAAGTATTAATATAGAATTTAAGGAATTATTAAAAATAAGTATATCCGGCTTTCGTTTCCCCATTTAAAAATAGTTTTCACTTTAAGATATAATAAGAAAAAAAAATACCACAGTATATAACAATATTTTAAAAAATTGATTGGATATATAGATATATTATTGCATTTACAGGTGTCGGATATGCAATTTGTTTAATTGACATCTACATGGGAATGTACTATAACACTATAATTGGTTGGGCAGTTTACTATCTATTCGCATCCTTCACCTCCAAACTGCCATGGACTTCATGTGAAAATCCATGGAACACGGCAAGTTGTATGCCCGTCACCTCCGAGAATTTTACACATTTAGCGACTACACCAGCCCGAGAGTTCTTTGAGTAAGTTTTGTTGTCCTATATTATAGTTGTTGTTGTTGCAATTACTTAACATCCTGTAAATAGAATCCTGATATAGATAAAATAAGTACAACCAACTATATCAATAAACCCAAACTATATATAAAGAAGTACCTACACTATAAACTACTTGTGGTTTTGATATTGACTTGGTTTTGTTGTTGTTGATGTTTTATTTTTTTATTTTTAAATGGCAGTTATCAACAATTGCCAATGATGTCCTCCATTACCCAAAGGACGACATATTGTATTTAATTGTTTTGTTTCCTTTTTTCTTTTTTTCTATTTCTCTTGATTTTCTATCTTTTTCTTCATCGATGACAACAACAAATAGGCGAAAGGTGCTTGAACAGTATAAATCTGATGGATTGGATTTCTTGGGACCTGTTAAACCAACCCTTGCATTGTGTGTTTTTGGAGTATTTGTTCTGGTGTACTTTTCTCTATGGAAGGGCGTGAGGAGTGCTGGAAAAGTTGTATGGGTTACTGCATTGGCACCCTATGTTGTGTTGATTATCCTTTTGGTACGCGGAGTATCACTGCCTGGCGCCGATGAGGGTATTAAATACTATCTAACTCCCGAATGGCATAAGTTAAAGAATTCCAAAGTAAGTAGATGTGTTTTTTTAAGAGTTTGAGAACTTTTTATACAAGATAGAAATATTGTGGGATTGGGATTTTTGATTGTTATATTCTTGTAGATAACTGTATGGTATTTATTTTCAACTTCCCATTGGAAGTTATTGTAATAAGTCCGATTTATGGAATTAAAAATTCTGACATTTCTTGACGTTTAAAGGTTCCTAGAATTTAAATCAAAGATTTTTAGAGATAAGAAAGAAAGAAAGAACTTTCAAAAAATTGAGTAGGTAGATGGTTTTTACAATAACAATTTAAAAAGAAAGTGAACCATTTGGTATTAAAGATTCAAATTATCCCTGATGTATTATACATTTTGATGTAATACCAAATTGGTATAAATTAAAAAAATTAATCTAATGGTTTTTTTTAAATCAAAGAATTAAAACAAAAATGTTTGTCACCTCGAATATTTTGCGAAAATTAGAGAAAAAATTAAATTACTGCAAAATGTCTCCAAAAAACAACTTTTTTGACATATGTTAAAATATGTTTAGATAAATCGAAGAGACAATAAAAACCTCAAACAAACAGTTCTAAATCAAGAGACAGTTCTCGTGAAATAACTTATAGATGGATTAGATTAGATTAGATAAATTTCTTTATTACGAATATAAGTTTTACATTCTATTAAAAACTAAGAACATAAGGACATGGCTAAGCTGCCGTCTGCCTGATAGACATTTTTTAAGCTAAAATACATATGTATAAGTAAAATATAAAAGTTTTTAAATCTTCAATACACAATTTTTTACCTTTTTTATTTATTTTATTAACTTATTCAAATTTTAAAGAGAAAATTGTTAAAGAAAAAGCGAATCTTAAAAAAGGAGTAGTTTTTGTTTAAAAATACAATTAGTTTATAGTAGATCATAGTAATGATAGATGATGTTGAGGTACATTTTATATTTTAAATTTGAAAGATATTACACTTACAAAGCAATTTTAATGACTTAGAATATACCTACATAATATCTACTATTCAATTTTCACGTGATTTGAAACACAAATATTTGAAAGATGTAAAGCTTTTTATGTAATTTTAATGATTTGCAACATCAATACTATACAATTTTTTCGTGATTTGAAACATAAATATTTGAAGGATGCTTTTTATGCAATTTTAATGATTTAAAACATAAATACTAGGTATACAATTTTCACGTGATTTGACACACAAATTTTTGTTTTTTTTTTTTTTTAACTGGGAGAATATTTCTTAAGGTTCAAAAACTATTGCGATATGGCAACGCATGTTTACAAAATTTAAAGAGATTTACCCAACCAAATACCAATTGATCCGTTGAGAATATCAATAAGCTCGTTCAAAGTCAAAAAACTGGCTTGGAAATATAATCGCCCAATTTCTTGCAATATTGGGCAAACTGCTATAAAATGAAGAGTACCTTCAAGTTCTCTTAAATTGGAGAGAGTGCAGATTTGTGATAAATCGTCTCTATAAGGCACAAAGTTTAGATTAAGTATTTCGACTCTAGCCCTAAAGATGATACCGATAGCTTCTGCAGTCAGTTCCTTGCAAAAATAACTCATATCAGATGACAATTGGTGGTTCAGGTTCCTGTAAATGTTTCTACTTTCTGAGGAGGATGCCCTTTCTAGATATTGTAAACATATCTCTTTATCAGTTTTAGCAATCAGGTCATCAAGTAAATTCTGCCATTCAATAACGTTATTTTCAGTTAAAGGAAGCGTTACATTTTGTGCCGCGGCAAGATGGTTCCATTCTTTGAAAGGTATTGCGTTTCTTCGAAGTTGCCTTAACAGAATTGACTTATGTATGTAGTCCGTTTTCTCTTTTCACTACTGTAGTCAGATAATATTTATTTTATTTTATTTATTTTATTTTATTTCGTGAATGCTTTATAACAGTAAGATACATTATCTTATAATTTAGTTACAAGCTAATTTTTACAAAGAGAGCAAAAAAAAAATATAACAATAAAATATAAAAATAAAAATACATATCATTTAGAAAAAAAGAGAAAATAATCAAATATTAAATTTCAGTTTAAATCATAAAATTCACAAATTTCCTGAATAATATTCCTTTAGATCCTTTTTAAATCTTGCTGTATTTTGTATATCTTTTATACGACGTGGTAAAGAGTTCCAAAGACGGACGGAGTTTATAAAAAATTGACGCTCACATGTTAAGAAAATTGGCATGCGATTTAAGATTCTGGATGTAAATCGGTGCTAAACCTGACTCCACATGTAAAGCATACGTTGGTGTTGCGTTAGGTAATCGGAATAGTCGTTTGAAAAAGAACCTCTGGATACTTTCGAATTCGTCATGTTGTGCGTACCCAAATGCTTGCACCCCATAACACATACAAGTATTTACTGTTGCTTTGAACACTCGGTACTTCGATGCTACATCAATGTTGCTGTTGCTGAAAAACGTTGGTCACATCAGATTTATAGCTAGTTTGGCTTCCCTACCTTTCTCCTTTGTATGTTTACTCCAGTTAAGGTTAGATGTTATCAACACTTTCAGGTACTTGAACTCCTTTACTACCTCGATGCGCTCATTGTTGATGATCCATGATTCCTCCGGTAGCCTTCTTCGGTGTCTGGATTCAAAAATCATAGCTTTTGTTTTACTTGTATTGATTTTTAGGCCCCAAGTTGAACAGTAGTCTTGAAATCTGTTGATTTGCAGTTGCAGAGCACATGGTGTATCAGCCAATAGCACCAGGTCATCAGCATACAGTAAGACTTTGACTAAGGAGCCCGCAAAAAATACACCTCCCGGAAGAATGTCAGTGACAGCATCGATATAAAGGGCAAACAAAATTGGGCTGAGAATGCATCCTTGGGGAACACCCGTAGACGTCTCAAACCATTTCGATAAGTTGCTTCCATTCCAAACTGCCGCAGTTGTTGAATCCAGGAATTTGGGGTAAAATAGAAGAAATGTCCTAGATACACCTATAGATGATAGCTTGTAGATCAATGCTTGCCTATTTACCGTGTGAAAGGACGCTTTAAAATCTACGAAGCAAACGTAGAGCCTCTTAGAATTCTCCAAATACTTTGATGCAATACTAGACAGCGCGAAGATATGATCCACAATAGAGAATCCGGACCGAAACCCTGCTTGAAAAATACTTAAGCGGTTTGTTGACTCAATCCATCTGATAAGCCTCTCATAGAGAATTGAGCTAAAAACTTTTCGCAGCGTATTTAGGATAGATATGCCCCTATAATTCTCAGCAACGCTCGTCGCCCCCTTCTTGAAAATGGCATAGATAATCGCTTTATTAAAACAGATCGGAACGGAGGCATCATCGTAGAGTTGGTTGAAGAAGTTTACCAGGTAGTTTTTGAACTGTAAAGTGGCGAATTTATAAAATTCGGAAGGGATTCCGTCGACACCAGGTGCCTTGTTATTTTTCATTTTATCCAAAACTGTATGCAGTTCGTTCAGTGAAATTGGGCAGTCTAGATCGTACACACAGGTGTGTGGTTGCGCATAGCTAAACTCTAAAATGGTGGTAGATATCATTAATTGCTAACAGCTTTTCAAAATGATTTGCAAGACTGTCTTCTCCTATAGAGTTATTGTTTGCAGTTTTTTGAGAGCGTCCTCCTAGTTCCCTTACATTGTTCCAAAATTCTTTCGAGTCCTTACAAAAGATAAGTTTATGAGCAACAAGTTTCAGATAATCGATCTTTTTCGTTGTACAACGAAATAACTTATAGGTGGCAAATGTAAAAGGGATTGAACCCAAGACTTCTTGTATGATAGTTTCTCGCACTTACCATCAAACCAAGGGTACTTGTTAAAATGTTTAGCCTTTTAAAAAAGTAGTGAGCGTCGAAGAATGTTGCAGCGTTCTAAATTGTTGGTTTGGGATGAATGTACAATGTCCCACAAAAAAGCAGTTGAAGCACTAGATCGTACACTGAAAGACATCAAGATCAACCGGGCTATCATGGGAGGGATAGTGGTTCTCTAAGCTGGCGACTTTAGACAGTCCCTGCCGGTAATTACTAGAGGTACACCCGCAAGTAAAATAAACGCATGTTTGAAAGCATCTGTGTTATGGGTACATGTAAAAAAGTTTTGTCTGACTACGAATATGCGAGTACAGCTACACAATGATTCAATGAAAGTTATGTAATGGTACACGGCTACAGATTAGTCACCTAGGACGAAATATTATAAAAGCTATAATCATGACTGGAATAGCAAAAAGGAAAAAATGTTTTAATTCCCCGCATTCCGATAATTCCAACCGATTTGACGTTTTGAGTTTAAAAGAATGCAGTTTCCTCTGAAAGCAGCATTTGCAATAACAATAAATAAAGCTCAGGTGCAAACGCTGAAAGTTGTAGCGTGCTCACGAGTCTCCAACCCACAAAATCTTTACGTTCTGGCCAAGGAAGGAAAAACAAAAAACGTCGTATATAAAAATGTATTGCAGTAACCTATTTTCTTCTTAAAATATATTAACCTAACCTAACCTAACCTGTGACAATCACACTAAGTATGGCCTCATCCCATCTCGGCACAATTCAAACATATGTACGTACAAAAAAGTACAACTCAGTTTTTTTCATACTACTATCCAAAAAAACTAACTTATGCCGTTATGCGTACGAAGTCGAGGGTAAAAGCTAGTATGATATATTTCCGCCGCGGCTACGACCTACATGTGCATTTGATCAGTCAAATTTGTCACTACTTCCTCCAATAATTGTGGGCGTCAGTAATGGCTCAAGTATTTGCTGCTTTATTACCAATGACTTACAATAGCCCCATATAAAGTTATCGAGTTTAGTTAACAGGGCCACAAAGTTGTCACCAAATTTTTTTTGGGCCGTCTTACTGGATTCTTATGTCATCTATATTTAGGTGATTCATTTTTGGAAACAAAAAATCAGTCAGCATGGCTCGCAAACGTTTGCCATTAATTGTAACGACAATTCCCTCCGTATTTCGAAAGAAATATTGACTGATGATGCCGCCTAGCGCATCAGTGCATCGTGTAAACCGCACTAATTAATAGTTAATTTTGTTTACTGACATTGCCATTTAACCGGAAAAAAGTTTCATCACTAAATACCTAAAAAAGTAGATGAAGAGCTCAAAGTAAATTTCCATAATTTGGAAACTTTGTTTTGACGTTAAACGATTCACGATGAATTGCCCAACCTAACCGAACAAAAATGTCAACACAGTTTGAAATTCTCAACTGTCAAACCATAGACAAAAAAAAAAACACCCTATATTATGTTCTTTAAGTGCGAATGTAGATCTTAGGTATAACTTAGAGCTTGTTTTTAGGGAAATGGTGTTAAAATGTTAAAGACAATCGAATCCTTTATGTGGTATTTAATTCATAACACTAAATTTAAATAAATTTTCTTCATAGGTTTGGATTGATGCAGCATCTCAGATATTCTTCTCTTTGGGACCTGGTTTTGGAACATTATTAGCTTTATCCAGTTACAATAAGTTCAACAATAATTGCTACCGTGATGCACTCATAACAAGTAGCATCAATTGCTTAACAAGTTTCTTAGCTGGTTTTGTAATATTTTCTGTTTTGGGGTAAGTTAAATAATTTAAAAAAATATATATGTATCTTTTTATGAGCTTGCTATCTAAAAACATAACCAACAGATATATGGCCCATGTGCAGAAAACATCTATTGATCAAGTTGGTCTTGAAGGACCTGGCTTGGTATTTATCGTGTATCCAGAAGCAATAGCCACAATGAGTGGTTCTGTATTTTGGTCAATAATTTTCTTCCTTATGCTGATAACACTTGGTCTGGATAGTACGTTTGGTGGTTTAGAAGCTATGATTACAGCACTTTGTGATGAATATCCTCGAGCTGTGGGAACACGTCGAGAAATATTTGTACTATTTCTATTGGCTTGTATTTATTTGTGCGCTTTGCCGACTATGACTTACGTAAGTACATATACATATACTCTGCTGAGTTTAAATTTGATATTAAGAATTGACTTCAATAATTTGTTTGATTGAATGATTGATTTAATCCAAGCTCGTATTTTTAACTCGTTCCGAAATCCGAAGTCCTAATAGTCAATATATTTCTAAAACGAAATAAACAATCCATTTAGCTTGTCAACATACTTTTGCCTTTTAGTTATCCACTTAAGTTGTGCGAAAAAATTGGGCTATATCATTCTTTCAAATCAAATGGTTCATTTACTTTGTCAGTTGTGGTCTTCTAGAGTATCGCTTCCTTATAAACTATTCATGAGTTTGATAACAAGTAAACAGAATGGAAGAGAGCTCCCGGAAGGAAATCTATGCATAATATACATTAACTAAGGTATTATGGGTTATGTTGTGTAAAATAAGTGCTTTCGACCTTTTGATAAAGGTAACACACTACATCCTTGTAAGGATAAATATTGCTCAAGCCAACCATATAGGTGTTGATGTTGTATATGTCCATTCTATATCACTTCTTGACCATGTTGTACTCGCTCTCTCTTTGGACCAAAAGGAAAGTGATTTGTGTGTGGCAAGGAGAGTATACATATAACATAATGGATTTTCACTTTATTTGATTAAATTAGAAATTATAATTTTGGCTCTTTACGATAAAATAGTCCTTCGAGTGGACTTTGACTTAGATAAGGTGTGTGGACCAAATGGTAAACATTAGGCATAGTTAAGCTAGGAGGAATTTATTGACCATCAAGGTCAATTGTCAGTTTTGTAATATAGTCCAATTGGTGTTGATGAATGTTAAGTATGCACTTTTGTCAATAGAAATGGTGTCACTTATTTTATTTACCTTTTTTTTTATTTCAATACATTTGATTAGGTTTTAGTTTATATTTTGGCAAAAGATGTTTTTATTTTAGGGCTACATGATTCACTCTAAGGCGCCAGTTATAGCTATCATTGAAATCGATACGGAAACATTTTTGAATCGATATTTGACGGTGTTTCCCTTTGATTAGAAATGAAAATTATATATACTGATCGATCGGAAATCACACAAAGAATTTTTTTTGAGAAAAAAAGTTTAGTTGCATATTGATTTTTCTCTAAAAATGTATTTTTCTATTTTCCGGACGGAAATTCATTTTCCTGAACAGCTGATACTTTTATGTTCAAAAGTGAAACGAATCGTTCCACTGATTTGTGTTCCAATTTCACACAATTCCAATGACATATTTCTGTCAGTAAAAATTTTTCGGTGGGTTTCAATCAGGAAATTTTTTTCAATAACAGAAATTTGTAATGATAGCTATAAACGACCTGTAAACAAAATTCCAATGTTTGTTTTCAATGATGAAAACCAATGATAGCTATAACTGACGCCTAAAGTAGCGGTTTTAGTTAATAAAGCGTACATCTGTTTCTAACTAACAAGAAATCAACTTTTACTTTCCATTGAAAGGCAAATGTGCCAAAACAGTTTATTTGATATGTAGATTGGAACTAGAAAAAATTATTTTTTTTAATATAAACCAAATCCGATTAATTCGGAGTGATTTTATGAAATTTTCGAAACTTTTTCCCTAGAATTTTGAAATTTAAGGTTAATTTGAAAAACTTATGAGTACATTTGTAATTTTGTAGATTTAAAAATAGAAAATAAAACAAAAAATGTGTTTTTAATTTTTAAATGTTTCATTTAAAAATTTAAAAAAATAAAACTTTAAGATAAATTAATGTCTAAAGGTGTTTTTTTAGTTCCAGTAATGGCGTAGTTTTAACTTGTAAAATGTCCAAAGATGACAGCTTTAAAAATTAGGGATGACAGTTTTAAAAATTAGGAATGACAGTTTTAAAAATTAGGTCCAGGTATAGCTATCAGTGGTTTTTATCATTCAAACCAATGGAATTTTGTTGACAGGTCATTAAAAATGTTTGTCATTGAAAAAAAAATGTTTTTATTGAAATCCACCGACACATTTTTACTCACAAAAATCTGTCATTGGAGTTATGTGATATTGAAACACAAATCAGTGGAACGATGCGTTTCACATTTGAACATAAAAGTGCCATTCTGTTAACGAAAATGAGTTTCCGTCCGGAAAATAAAAAAAAAAAACATTTTTAACAAAAAATATGTAACTGCGCAATTAAACTTTTTTATCAAAAAAATTCTTTGTGTGTTTTCCGATCGATCCGAGTATAATTCTCATTTCTACTCAAAAGGAAACACAGGAAAACATCTATTTAAAAAAATGTCCGGATTGATATAACTGGCCCCTTATAGCTACCCAAATAGCGGGCTATTAAAAGTGAAACCTCTTAATAAAATCCCTATACATGAGAGTGTAAGTGTTTCTGATTTCATTTATGTACTATATGATTTGAAATTCTAAACCAATTTATTTTATTGAATTATTATGAACACTTTTGGTTGTCAAATGACAACGACATAACATAAAGTGACTGACAGGTGTCAAACAAAATTTGTTACACATACATAAGTTGCGTTCAATATAAGATAAATCTGATATACACCTTTTTGTGTACGAGAATGGGCATGTTCACTGCGACACAAGGGACTTCAAAGTTAGGCATGTTTCTAAGTGTCTGATTGGCCTACTGCCAAAAAAAAAGGTTTCCAATAAGGCAACTTTATTAGAAAGTTGACTGGAAATTACGTCAAGAAAAACCTCCCTAACTATCAGGTCAATTCAACTTATGTCAAAATGACAATTTTTCATGTTTTTTTCATTCAACTGAAAGCTAAACTTTATTACTCTATGATTTATTTATTTTCTCCACAATTCTATTTAATATTTTGTGTAAAAAGGTTCCTTGTCAAATTGGAAAAGAAGTATGCAACATTTCTTTACAATACAAAATGCAAATCGTGATGGACTTGTCTGAAGTGTTTTGTAGACAAAAATGTTTTTAATAGTTTTTGTGCGATGAACTGAATGTAGAGGTTAGTGAAGTGAAGTTCAAAGTCTGAAATTTGTGACACTTGAAAAACGAACTAGCTGCCTTAGTCAAAATTTACTTTCAAAGAATGTAATTGGCTGCAAATGAAGTCCCATATGTTTTCTGAACCTGCCCAATAGTTCATCCAAAACAGCTGGGCTATCAAAAAACTAATCCAAAGTTATCTATTTTCTATTTCGGAGTTGGTCCTTTTGACAGCGGTCACTTGATTTATGCTCCTTTTGCCATATCCTAATAAATAAACATTATAATGAACAATGTTTGCAAACTGTGCAAATGTATTACCAAAATAATAGTTCGGTTCGAGACGCACCGAAACAATCGATTTATTGAAGGGAACTTGTGGTGAGCGCATTATCTTGTGTGGTCAAAAATTGTGCCTCTCGGCTGAAATTTATTCAAACCACCCGCGTCAGCCATTTGCCAGAAATCATTTTTAAAACATAATGCCAAACCCCTAATTTTATATTAAACCTAAATTCTTGGCCATAACATTAAATTATATGCGTTTTGTTTCTCTAAAAAATACCTTTGAAGAACCCTGAAAATTTTGTATTTTTTGGTAAAAAAATCCAATGACTATTTAAATTATCGGTTGAACATTTTATTTTGCAATAAATTTGGACCTCGAAACTTAATTGTTTGTCTGGTATTTGTTGCTGAAAGTTGTTTATATTTTTTGACAGCCGTTTCAATTTAGTTATCAAACTCTTTCATTAAGGTATCTAAAAATTTAACCTATCCAGGATCCCACATAAGATTGAACACAGCCACTTTTTAAAAAACATTAATACAATCATATTTAATTAATTGGCATAAGTTGGTATGGTACCCTATAACGTTAAATGCTTTGATATTGATATTATTGAATGTCTGGCAGCTCTGGGATAAATTAGTCCATGAACACTTAAGAAATAAACTAAAATTTATTTTAAATAAATAAAACTTAAGACTTTTAATCTAATGAAATTTTTAAAACAATACTAGCGGCCCTGTACGTGCTTCGCTACGTATAAGGCATAGTACCTAGTAAAAAAAATGATTATAAAGTTCATTGATTCAAACAAAAAAATATTTTAAATTGCTAGCTATTTAAAAGTCCAAATAACCCAAATGATATATTGTTTATATTATATTTATCAGCAAAGAGTAAAAACTAAAAAATAAAAGAGAATTGGGTACTCTTACTATGGTAGGTCTATATGGGTTAGTCTAAAACAGTTGAATAAACAATATTTTTTGTTTTTCCATTTTGAGCATGAATAAATAAACAGGCAACATAAAGTTGGCCATGTGAAAACATGATTCCTCCAAATTGACACCACAAACTTGAAGTGTTTGCCCTTGGGCCTTATTTATGAATATCGCAAATGATAAACGCACAGGATATTGTAATCTTTTGAATTCAAATGGCATATCAGTTGGAATCATAGGGATACGCGGTATCAAACACACTTCTCCTTTTGATTTACCAGTTAAGATTGTAGTTCAATCAAATTTGGCAATAACTTTTTCACTGCCAATCTGGTGCCATTACACAGTTTTGGTGGATTAATATTTCGCAATAATATGATCAAAGAACCAATTTTCAGATTCAAGCAACGCTTTGGTATACCAGCCGGTTCCAATGAATTTAAAAATTCAATTGGACAATTCATTGCCTAATCTTGATTCATAACACTGTCAATTGATTTATATGTCGTGACTACACCTGGGGGCCGTTCATAAAATATGTCACGCTAAAATCAGCTTTTTCTGACCCCCTCCCCCCATTGTCACGCTGTGTCACTCTTTCTGTGACCCCCCTAGAAATATTTCGTCACAAAAACGAAGCCCCCCCTGAATATGATAAATTTCAAATGATACTACACAAATTTGGAGAATTTAAATAAAAAATAAAAAGAATTTTAATAAAAAGTATTAAATTGAGAAATATGAAAAAAGCGTCCGAATTAGTTCACTACTAAATGAAGAATAAAAGAATAATATAATAATAAATACATGAGAAACAGAATTTATATTTGTTACTGAGTCGAGAGCGCAGGGTGCGAGGAAACCTTACTCTTTTAAGTATTGGAAAAACAAAGAAACCAATTGTGGCGGATCGCAACGCCGCTAGAGCCAAGTCAAAAGACTAAACCCGCGCCACAGAGCCAGCGATCAAGTAAAAAAATAAACAAAAGTAAACATATCAAGTTACAATTTATTGTAATAAAACTATATACCTATATACGTTTGAAATTTTATATATTTACTAAATACGAAATAAATGACTTTCTATCATGATGAAAATTTAAAAAGAAAAATAGGCAAAAGAAATACTAATTGAAAATGTTTTAATGAATGGCGAACGTCACGTTACCATAGACCCCCCGTCCCCCCTTGTCACACTCAGCAAGAGCCCTCCCCCCGCCTTGTGTGCGAACGTATTTTATGAACGCCCCCCTGGCAGTTTCGCTTGAATTTGAAAATTAATGGCATTGATATGAATGTTCTTCGGTGCTAAAATGGCGCGTTCTATCAACCAAACATGATTTCTGTAATTCTGAAGAATATTCAGAAAAACACATTCAATCAACTCATCTATAGATTGCGCAATTGTACAAAAATTGTTCGGTAAAGTGATCAATCCATTGGTACTGTCGATTGGTATTTTGCCATCACCAATTTCTAACAATTGTTTTGAAAACTCATGGGCAGTTGCATCATTATGTAGGTGAATACGCATATTAATGTTCAGTGTCAATTTTGGTACATATTTCCAAAGAACAGATGACTTCAAACAGGCGTTTATTTCATCAGCAGGAGTTGATCGAGAAATGACAGGCAATGTTTGACGAAAGTCCCCTGACAGCAATATCAGAGCACCACCAAAAAGCTGTTGATTACCGGGTAAATCTTGCATTGTTCGATTAAATGCTTCTATTGATTTTTTATTCGCCATTGTGCACTCATCCCATATAATAATTAATAATTGACGTTAATCGCAGAACTTTTGCCATAGCAGAATTTCTCGAAATATTGCAAGGTGGAGTTTCAATCACCTGTA
Organism: Eupeodes latifasciatus; assembly: GCA_920104205.1. Classification (NCBI taxonomy): domain Eukaryota; kingdom Metazoa; phylum Arthropoda; class Insecta; order Diptera; family Syrphidae; genus Eupeodes; species Eupeodes latifasciatus. The sequence continues at coordinate 71,105,690 of OV049924.1, read as the reverse complement.
CATTCAAAGGCAATTTTAATGCAGAGTGTGCGGTCCGACCACCTTCTAATAATGTAGAAGCAATTCCCGAAGATGCAAGTGCCAATGCAATTTTCTGTTCAGATCGAATAGTAATGATACAACGAAAGTTTTGCCTGTACCACCAGGTGCATCCAAGAAATATAATCCACCTGCATTATTGGAAACGGCTTGCATGATTGTGTCATATAGGTACATGTTTTTGTTGAATATTCAATTTGGTGCTATTACAATTTTGTGATTATCAGATGGCATACGATCAAGAGCAATTTTGAACAATTGAACTAATGCGTTATGCTGATGGAAAAAACTTTGTAGCTCACGAATAATTTCTCGTCTTGTATTTGAAACTATTGCACAACGTTGATCCAATTCACGATTTTCATCACCAATAAAATAAATTTGCAAAAATTGATGATCAGCGTCGGGGTATGGCAATAACGAACCAGCTTGATGATAAATCTGGCCCTGAATCTGTAACATGTATGCAATTTTAGGTAGATGTTGAATCAGAATTTGTAAGACTTTATGATTCAGATTGATATAAACATGGGACAACCCCGTTGAGGTATTTACCTAAAAAGTCGGCATAAAATTATCTCTAATAATTTTAGTAGCACCAAAAGAAGTCATTTGAAATGCCGAATTGTATTGTTGAATATTACTCAAAAACTGCTTCAACGTTTGAGATGTACCAAAAATAAATGAATACAATGGTTCGGGTGGAGTTTCTAATGTTGGCAATCTCACTTTGCCATTAGCACAACACATTCCGGGCGTTTCACCTGGAAAGTTAGCCGTATCACAATGTGGACATATTGCGTCCATCATTCCAATGTATCCGTAAACACTATAATCAATCTGACTATTGTAATTAAAAGCAGCACCCAGCATTTCATCCAAAACTGCACAATGTATTCGTGATTAAGTACAGGTACAGGGTCAACAGATTTATTCTGTGCAATACGTTCACGTTGCGATGCATTAGCTTGTGCGTGTTCATCTGTAATCTGAGATCGTCTTAATAATGTCACTTGATTTGCATTACGCGTTCGCCGGCCTATGTTTGGTCGTCTTGCTCGTGGCATTTTACCTTCACTTAACAACTCAACAATATTTTGGAAAATACATATAAACACAAAGCAATAACTCAACAATAGTTTGGAAAATATAAACACAACAAAGCAATAATTATCGCTGATAAAATGAAATGACATATGATGACATTAAATTTGTTTGACAGAACTAACGTTACTTTTTTGTCTTCGATTGTTTTGTCAAAGGTTCAAATTGGCTTTTAAGTATTAGTACAAATTGTTTGTATATGGGAATATAGAAAGATGTTTATTTCACACTTTTTCAAGATTTTTTTTTAATTTTCTCTACGTACAAACCTTCTCTGGACTTCCACGCATAATTCAAGAACAAAATTAGCCAAATCGGTAAAGGCATTGTTGAGTTATAACATTACAACGAAAAGTGGCATTGATTTTTATATATATAGATTATTAATTAACAAATATTTATTTTTATTTTTAATTTAAGGGTGGTGTTTATCTGGTGAACTTCCTTAACGTTTATGGGCCAGGCTTAGCTATTCTATTTGTTGTTTTTGTGGAAGCAGCTGGTGTATTTTGGTTCTACGGTGTGGACAATTTTTCATCAGATGTTGAACAGATGTTGGGCAAGAGACCCGGCATTTTTTGGCGTATTTGTTGGGCTTATATAAGTCCAATTTTCTTATTGGTAATTAAATCAGCTGTGTTCAAATTCTTACTTAATAATTCATACACTTTCTCAAACAATTTCAGTGCATTTTTATATTCTCGTTCATTGGTTATGAGGATATGTTGGGCGATGAATACAAATATCCAGAATGGAGTATTGCCGCTGGTTGGGCCCTTACCGCCTCCTCTATACTCTGTATTCCAATTTACATTGTCTACAAATTTTCTATAAGTAAAGGAAATTTCAAACAAAAGTTAAGAACAACATTTAAACCGGAAATAAATGTTGCATCCGCATTGCCAGGCCAACAAGGAACTGCAGTGTGACATAATAATGCCAATAATAGAATTCAATATAGTTTAAGTAGCTTTCATCAAATAAACGTTTCACCAACAACAACAACAACAATAAATATAATAAATAATCAAATAAGTCATAGTTACTTAAGTTATCCTAATCTTAGTTCGAATATCGAACATCTGCAATCAAAACAAACTAAATTAAATATTGATCGTGGTAGTAGCGTGAGTCTTAATCAAATTAATAAAAGATCTACTGCTAGAGCTGAGGACAATAATTATTTAATACTCAGCAGTTGTAAGCCCTTCAAATTTTCCTTTGCTAGTGAGTGGCTCGTTTAGAAAAGAAAAGGCCAACTCTGTGTAGTGCTTGTTTTTCTTAGAGAAATCATTTTTTAGTACAAAATATATAATACATACATACATAATATTCAATATAGTTAAGAGAAATTTGTATTATAGTTATAGAAAATTAATATGTATATTATTTTTGAATCGGAAACGGGATTATATGTATGTAGGTAATTTTATAAAGTATAAGTAAATCAAATATAATTACCATAATGCTTCTTCTCTAGAAAATGCTTAATATGTAAATTGAATATTAAAATATTATATAAATAAATATACACAAATTATATTAGCTTAAAATAACTCTTCAATTTTAGCCAAAATCATCTTGATAAGTAAAACAAATTTTATTACAAAAGACAAAAGTATTAAAAATATTAAAACATAAATAAATATAAAGTGCTTTAGATATTTAAGAAAAATAAAACTAAAAGTATTATATTATGTATAACTAAAAATATAAATTTAATATACAAAATTAGCATCTTTATATAACAATATATATATATATACATATATGAAATAAATATTAAAATGAATACAATTATTTTTGTTAATTTTATATAAGAAGAACAAAAAGTAATATCCAACCAAAAAATACTCTTGTACAATGTCGTTTTTAGATAGATTTTTTACTTTATTTAATTATATTAGAATGCATTTAGTCTTTAGATTTATATAATAGACTCATCATAGAAAATATTTGCAACCAGCCATTTGCAAATATTTTTGAAATGATACAGTTTTTTGATATTTTATTTAAATTAAAAAGCATAAAACTGCAATCAGCCATTTGCAGTTTTATGACATTTTAAAAACATAATTTTAATAAATTGTAAGTGAATAAATAGTTAATTTTATAAGATTAAATAAATTTGTTAATAAAGATTATTATCTATTGTAATTATTTTTGTTTAAGAATTTGTTGAATATATTTTATATTTTAAGCCGTTAAGCATTTGTTTTATTCCTCTTGTTTATGTTTATCGCATAGAAGATCATACAAAAGATTTCTATGTCAGTTTACAATGTTTAAGAGTAAATATTGAAACACATTCAAAACAATAACTTGAGTACAAAATCAATGGACCACATCTCTGATATCCGGTGGTTTTGAGCTTTGTAGCCCGAGAATAAAATTATATTATAGTGATAAGCTTCCAATTCAGTTGGTTTTACACCCAACTCCAACACGAATTTACCCATGGTCATTTACAACTCGATCTACGAACTATCGGTTTATTCTTGGAACTACTTTTTAAAAATATTTAGGACTCGAGTGCTTCCTCACATTTTGTAATATATAGAACTCAGTTTGAAATCATTTTTAAATCCAAGGAACTTTAGATCTCGTTTGAATGGTACTAAATTTCAACTTATAACATACAATAACATTTTACATTTTTCACTTCCCTAAACAAGTTTAAGTCTTTTGGATGGGATCCAAAAAAAGAAATTTTTAAATGATAGGCGATTGAACTTTAACCGAAACAATAAAGTCACTCGAACACCGCCGCAATGTTTTTTTTTTTTTTTTTTTTTATAATTAGCGAACACTAAAAGGGTTTTTTTTATTCCTTTAATATGCCAAAGACACAGTGTGAGTATTAGGAAAGGAGGGAAGGGTTGGATAGGAGGTGTCGGTGTACATTGATTTTGAACTCCTGAACATTGCAATGATAGGGAAAGATAGAGCGTGGCAAGGCGTTCCACATTCGCGTAGTACGGCTAAAAAATGAATCTCTGTACCTCATAGTACGGCCGAAGTTGGGCTCAAGGGTAAACTGATGGGCATTCCTAGAAGCGCGAGTATTACGGTTAAATTGTTTAAGGGGAGGAATGCAACTGGCTATTTCACTAGAGCATAGTCCGTTAAAATAACGGTAAAAAAGGGTTAGACAAGAAACCTTGCGTCGATGTTCGAGTGACGTAAACGAGTTGATGATGTTAATGTCACCAATCATTTTAAAAGCTCTACTTTGAATACTGTCCAAGAGGCTTAAATAAGTTACTGGAGCACCAGCCCAGATATGAGAGTTATATTCAAGTTTCGGACGTATATAAGTTTTGTAGATTGTAGCCAGATCAGACGGAGAGAAAAATTTCTTGCAACGTCTCAAAAAACCTAGACATCTTGCGGCATTTTTGGCAACATCGCGTATGTGATCGCTCCACAAAAGGTGGTTGCTGATGCACATTCCGAGGATGTCGAGATTTTCCGTTTCGTTGATGCAAGTGCCACTCATAGATAGTGGCAAAGAGGGTTTATCTCGCTTTAACGATGCAAGATAGCATTGCGTTTTCGAAGCATTAAATTCCACACGATTTTTTATTCCTCATTGTACAATGCTGTGTAGGTCGGAATTTAATGAGCTAATCATATTTTGTCGTTGCAGTTCCACATCCGAAGAGGAGGGTTGTGAGTCTGGAAACGAATATGAAAAGCTAAGAGTGCTATCGTCAGCGAAACAATGTATTGGATTAGAAGTAACAGACAGGAGATCATTTATAAAAATGAGGAAGAGGGTCGGAGACAAAACGGAGCCCTGGGGAACACCAGCATTTATTTTATGGGTTTCAGACTTGAATCCGTCCAAAACAACTTGTATTGAACGGTTCGAAAGAAAATTTCTAATCCAACGAAGAAGAGATTCGTCGATACCGAAAGCACGCATTTTCGATAAGAGAGCAAGATGCCAGACTTTATCAAATGCCTTTGAAATATCAAGTGCAATAATCTTACTTTCTCCAAAACGATGTTCAGATTTGTTCCACTGTTCGGTGAGATGAACCATGAGATCACCAGTGGACCTATTGCTACGAAAGCCGTATTGCCGGTCATTAAGAAGCTTCCGTTCCTCAAGATATTTCTTAAGCTGATAATTAATCAGCGTTTCCATGACCTTGGAAAGAAGGGACGTAAGTGCAATCGGTCGGTAATTAGAGGGTGAGGAAGATTCGCCTTTTTTGGGAATAGGCTGGACAAATGCGGTTTTCCATCCACTCGGAACGAGACCTGAGGAGTAGGACAGATGAAAAAGCTTACGCAGTGGTTTTGCCAGCGTTGAAGAACACCTCTTCAGAACAATAGCGGGGATACCATCCGGACCAGCGGATTTATGTATGTTAAGATCTTTTGGGACTCTCGCCACAGTACGAGTGCGAAAAAAGATTGGTCCCATAGAATCACTAACGCGCTCGATGACAGGCGGAGTCATAACACTCATTGAGAGAAGAGATTAGCTTTCTCTAAAGAGCTAACAAGTAGAGTGTCATTGACAACGAGGGTAGGAACCGACGAAGAGGAAGAATTCCTCATGTTTTTTACAAATGACCAAAAATGTTTACTGCCTTTGGGACATTGCAGTATTTTTTGCCGTAATTTTTGGTCATGTAAAAATTCGGTCCGTCGAATATGGACGTTGCAGGCCTTCCTTGCTTGCTTGAACTTATTCCGGTTTTCCTCAGTTGGATTGACTTTAAAACAACGGAAACTTACCTTCTTGACCCTAATAACCTCTTTACAGCTCCTTAGGTCTGATGCTTTTAACCCTATTCGGGATAAAAGTTCTCATTCTAAGGAGAATCAAACTTGTGATCATATCAGCGCTGGCGTCTACGTCACTATCGAGGAAGCATAGTGACCAGTTAAAGATCCTAAAATAATTATTAAGACCGTCCCAGTTGGCTTTCTTGTATTGCCAAACGGTTCTCTTAGGAGCTCTTTCTTTAACTGGAGAGTTTTGACACGAGAAATTTGCTGATATGACACAATGGTCAGATGAGCCTAGAGGAGATAGAACACTAATAGTGTACTTACTAGGGTCAGAGGTAAGAAACAAGTCAAGAGTGTTTTCTGCTCGACCTACCACGTCCGATATTTGAGTGGGCTCGTTGACCAGTTTAATGGCTTTCGTTGTTCTACCGGTATTTTTACAAACAGTAACATACCCTCCTTAAACAATTCAGCCACAATACTCTCACATCTAGAATTGCTCATGAGTTTAACCTTGAGTTCAATTTCGGATATACTGTCAAGTAAAGAGATTATTTTTTTAACCGCACATCGAGAATGTGGAATGTTTTACCCAACTCTTTTTTTTCCTATCATTTTGACATTCAAAACTTTAAGACAAATGTCCACCATTATCTCCTCTTTAATAAACTCGCACTGTATTTAAACTTTAAACATGTTAAGGGTATTCATAACCACTTGAGTGCCTGTTATAAACAAAGAAATAAAAACTTTTGGGTTAACCAAAATTTCCATTGTTTTTTTTTTAAATTGCTATAGTTAAAAAACCATCCACTCAATTTTTTTGGGTGTTCTTTCTGCATCTTTCTGTGTTCTTATCTGTAACAAAATTTGTTTGAAGTCTATATCTCTACTAATTCTTGAGATATGGACGACGAAAAAAGCTTCCCTAACGAACGGACGTACGAACGTACGCACACACGCACAGACATCTCTCTAAAATAAATTGTAAATTTAGATTTAGATTTATTTATTTCTTATAATTTACTCAGTAAGATACAATATCTTATAAATTAGAGTAAACATCAGTACCTTAATACTATACATAAGTATATGCGTTATACAATTGCTTAAGTGACATTTGATATTTAATTCAAGAACAAAAATGAAAGAAAATCCTTTTTATATCATAAGTGTCTTAAACATTAGAAAAGGAAAAATAATTAAGCAAATCCTCAAAATATTAAAAAATTAATATAAAAAAAAAACAAATAGAAAATTCATATAAAAAAAAAACAAATAGAAAAATTATCATCATCAAAATCTCTCAACAAATTCTCTGAGCACTCCTCGAAACCGGGTCGTACAGCTTATCATCCTAATAAAGGGTGTCCCAAAATTAACGCAAGATTTGAATTAAATAGAAAACGCCGTTTTTAGTCTTTTGATAGTTATATTTTTATTGACTCGTAAAGTACATAGGATAGGGTTATGTATGGAATAACACATCGGACAAATGGCCTCCACGGCTTTGCATGCACATGCGCACTCTTTTGTTGAAATTTTCCATGACCATTCTGCATAAATGTGGCTGAATTTCGTTGATGCAGCGTTGAGTCTCCTCCTTTAATGCACGGGTGGTTGTGGGCTTGTTGATATAGACTTGTGATATCAAATAACCCCATAAAAAGAAGTCTAATGGTGTTAAATCACACGATCTAGGAGGCCAATTTTGATCACCGAAACGAGAGAGTACACGACCTGGAAATGTCTCATGCAGTAATTGAATTGTTTCACGGGCTGTATGACATGTGGCACCGTCTTGTTGAAACCACATATTGGACACATCAATATCATCCAATTTTGGCAGAAAGAACTGTGTAATCATGTCGCGATATCGAGCACCAGTAACAGTCACTGCTTGACCAGCATCATTTTCAAAAAAATATGGCCCAATTATGCCTCCAGCCCAAAATCCACACCATACAGTCACGCGTTGTGGATGCATTTGTTTTTCGACAATCACATGTGGGTTCTCCGAACCCCAAATGCGGCAATTTTGGCGATTGACAAAGCCATCAAGATGAAAATGTGCTTCATAGCTTAGGATGATTTTGCTCGAAAAATCAGGGTCCATTTGTTGATGTTCAATAATCCATTCAACGAACTCTCTTCTCTGTCCATGGTCATTAGGCTTCAATTGTTGTGTTAATTGAATTTTGTAAGCATGAAGACACAGATCTTTGGTGAGTATACGCTGTAGAGAGGTTCTTGAAATTTGCAATTCTTGTCCACGACGTCGAATTGAGGTTCCTGGATTGTCAGCAACACTCTCACGCACTGCTTCGACATTCACATTTGAACGGCTTGTTTTTGGACGACCAGTGTGTTTGGCGTCTCCAACTGATCCAGTCTCCATGAACTTTTCAATTAATCTCTTCACAGTTGACGAAGTTAAAACACTATTCCGACCATATTTTGTATGAAATTTTCGAAATGCAGCCGCCAAGCTTTCACTATTTTTGAAATATTCTTTAATAATGAAGACACGTTGTTCTATCGTGTAACGCTCCATTTTTAATAACCCTATACTGTTAGCTGTCAAATTGCTATTTTTTTTAGGGTTGCCAACACTGCACTGAACAAATGGCGGCAATTTCAAATCTTGCGTTAATTTTGGGACACCCTTTAGAACGAGGGAGTGAATTCCATAATCGAAAAGCATACACATAAAACTGTCGTTCAGATACTAAATATGAGCAGCGTATTCGGATAAGGTCACAAGATCTACTAGATTGTGGGAAAATAATTTTATTAAATAGGTATTCCGGTTGACGTGATTGTAAAACATTATGAAGCAAGGTTAAAGTTCTGTGTTTGAATAGATTTTCCAGAGTGATCCCGTATAAAGATTTAGAAAATTGAGATATGTGGTCATATTTCCTAAGCCCATAAACATAACGTGCTATGCTATTGAACGCAACGTTAAGTCTGCGCTTGTGCTCATAGTCACAGTTACTGAAAACTTCACAACAAAAAAGCATAACTGGAACGATTAAGGTCTTAGCTAACATAGATCGGAAACCAATTGCTGTATATTGTTCAGATAAATTGTCGGAAAATAGGAAGTGTCAATATTGATTCTGGAAATTACTAAGCACTTCGATTTTTTAGGATTCAAACAAAGGTTGTTTTTACGGGACCAGAGAACTATTTTATCCAAATCCTCATTTGCTTCGTATGCGCCATTCTCCACCATTCCAAGTGAAAAACTATTATATAATTGTACATTATCCGCATACATGTGCAAGGAGGAGTTCAGCGAACAGGAAGGTAGATCATTTATATACATAGAAAACAACAGAGGGCCCAAAATAGAGCCCTGAGGAACACCTCTACACAAAGGTAGAAATGAAGACATCGAGTTGTTAGCATACACTGCCTGGGACCTATCAGTTAAATAAGAAAGAATGAGTTTCGCTGATTGTGATGTGAAGCAAAACTGATTTTTAAGCTTTTTACAAAGTGTGATACGATTTACGGTGTCGAATGCCTTAGAGAAATCTAATAGAGTTAGAATGGTAACCTTATTATCATCGACAGCCACTCTTATGTTTTCCACAATCTCAATTAAGGCTGTGGTACAACTATGCTTAGGTCTAAATCCTAATTGATTGATGCATATCATTCCATTGGCACTAAGAAAACCCCTTATTTGTATATTCATTAGTCTTTCCAAAGCCTTGGAAAGGAATGGTAAAATAGATATGGGTCGGAAATCATCACATTCACGATTTTTAGGAATAGGTATAACCTTGGCTTGTTTCCAAGCCGCGGGAAATGTACTGGTCATAAGAATAGAGGTGAATATATGAGTTATGTATTTCAGTACATAGGGCAGTATGGCTTTCAAAAAAACTGGATGCAGGCCATCAACACCGACGGAGATAGACTTTATGGCTAAGATGCTTTCTAAAACGTCAGTTTCATCAACGGAAGAGAAACTAAAACCAGACCAAGAAAGTCCGTTTGACGGTGTTTCAAATAGTTGTGACTCATCCATTTGGTTCTCAGAGTATGAGGCATTTAATGTAGTGAATTTGTGGTTAAGTTCATTACAATCAATTGATGTAGCTTTTTTGGTCATTTGCTTACCAACACCAATTTCTTTGAGATTTTTCCAGAGCTTCTCTTTGGCAAGAGAAGGGTCTAGTTTAGGAGCATAAAATCGTTTTTTGGATTCACGTATTTTGCTAATTACCTTATTTCTCAGAACTTTGTATATATTATACAATTCATCAAGCCTAAAAGTCTTCCAGCGTCTGTATGCTAGGTTACGTTCTCTTACTAGAGACTTAATATTGTTATCAAACCAAGACTGGTTTTTATTACGACATTCTTTTGTAACATGAGGGACATGTGAATTGAAGAGATAATTTATATTAGTATGAAGAAATTGTACTTGGTCATCAACAGATAACATACCATATATTTGAAACCACTCAATTGAATTCAAATCATATTCTAGCTGCAGTTTGTCAACATTGTTGAAATCTCTATAGCTAAACGTAGAAGATGATTGCAGAGGCAAAATTGTAAAAATTTTCAATTCGACAAATCGGACCGCTTACAATAACTTATAATAAAAAAAGTGAACATTTTGATTAACCCTAAATATCTCATGAACCAATGACGCTAGAGACTTGAATTAAATTTTATATTATATATATATATTTGGAAAAAAATCCAATCAACGGTTTTTTTTATAAATCAAAAAAACTGAAAAAAAATTGTCACCTCGAAAATTTTACGACTAAAATATGATTTCATCTCCAAAACAATTGTGCAACGAAGAATGATGTTTTTGTCATCTGATAAAATTTTGAGAAAAATCTAATTGACAGTTTTTTTTATAAAAAATAAAAACATAAAAAAATCATTACTCAAAGTTGGTAAAAATTGAATTTCGACTCAAATATCTTTTCAAAAACTTAAGATTATGGATTCAAACTTATTTTATCTTATAAGAAATATTATTTTCAACACTCGGAAAAATTTTGATAAAAATCGAATTGACAGTTTTTTTTACAAAAAATAAAAACCTAAACAAAAAAATTAATAAAACTTTTTAAAAATTGACTTTCGACGCAAATATCTTTTCAAAGATGTAAGATATTGGCTTTAAACTACTTTTATCTATCAAAAAATATTGTTGTCAACATTCAGTAAAATTTTGAAAAAAATCGAATTGACAGTTTTTTTTACAAAAAATTAAAAACCTAAACAAAATTTAACAAAAGTTGTTAAGAATTTATTTTCGACTCAAATATTTTTTCAAAAATTTAAGATTATGGTTTCCAACTAATTTTAACTTATAAGAAATATTATTTTCAACACTCGGAAAAATTTTGAGAAAAATCAAATTGACAGTTTTTCTTACAAAAAATAAAAACGTAAACAAAAAATTAATAAAACTTGGTAAAAATTGACTTTCGACGCAAATATCCTTTCAAAGCTTTAAGATATTGGCTTCAAACTTGTTTTATTTCACAGAAAATATTATTTTCGATATTCAATGAAATAAAATCTAGAAAAAATAGTATGCAAATTTGGTAAAAATTGATACATATACACAAACTTTTAAGCAAGACAAATCGACAGACGGGATGGGAAGTTATCAGTGTGGGTCGCATCCCAGCCTCTTTTTTCCAGATGAAATCCTAAAAATCTATTGCCTTTGAACATTAAATGTCATTTTGGTCTGATATTTATGAAAAGCCATTCAAAACCTGCTATGAAGAAAGCTCTTCCAGAAATCAAGTCAGCGGAATTCTTGTAATATTGGGCACACAGTTATAAAGTGGTCTATATTTTTAAATTCATTGAGGTTGCGCTAAGACACTTCTGTGTGGTTTATAATTTTGATTTAGCATTTCGGTTCTTGCTTTAAAAAGTGATACTAGTTTAGTTAAAGAAAAAACCATTGTTTTTGACTTCGTGGTATTAACTGTGAGCTCCCATAAGACGTACAAATTTCTTGGCCTTATTAATTTGAAGTTGCAGAGTTATGGGATTATGTACCAATATGAAAATATCGTCCGCATTCAGAAGTATCTTTATTAAAGTCTCATCACACTTAATTCCACCAGGGAAATATTTTTTGCAACGTCATCAATAAACAAAGTAAACATAATCGGACTAACCATACAACCTTGAGGTACACCAGCTCTTGTATTAAACAAATTCTGACATTAGTATTCCATTCAAAATAGCAGCAGAAGTATCGGTAATAAGTAACTTATATATATTAAGGAACTTAGTCGACAAGCCTTAGGTTGAAAGCTTATATATGTATATATAAGAAGTTCTACTAACAATGTCAAAAGCCGGCCTAAAATCAACAAAAAGAAGCTATACTTTTTTCTGTCTATGAGCGCAAATATATGATCCATCGTGGATAGTCCCGCGTGAAAACCAGCTTGAAATATACTAAGGAGTTTGTCCTTTTCAACCCATCTATGGTATAAAATATGAGAGGACATTTTTCTAAGTCAAGGTAGGATTAATATACCCCTGTAATTGATTGGAAGCTACCTTTAAATAAAAAGAACGCAAGTCGATGTTTTTAAAAACTAGTGAACAAAACAAAATTTTTTAAAACAAATCTATTATTTTTAAAAGTTCTTAAAAAAGAATCCTAATTTTTAAGTTAAACATTTTGTTCATACATTGTTACCTGATTGTACTACTGCTCCACTAGAATATTATTATTATTTATTTCATTTAAACTTTTAACAAAATATTCGTGACATTTATTTGGAATTAATTTTTCACCTTTGGTTTTAATTCCATCAATTTCAATAAGGAGGAACTTCATATCGCGTAGTCCTCAATTCAACCGCCTTTTTTACTTCTTCTTTTACCCTACGTAGAGCGCGCAAAGAAACTAACGCTCCACCCCAGTCTTCGAATTCACCATCACAAGAAAATCTAATAGAGGAAGGCCGCTGGTCACTCAATTTGGAGTGCGCAGCTGGAGACATCTAGCTAGCTACGAGATAGATGGAGACAATTTTTAGTTGAGGCTCTAGTTCACACAAAACTGAAGCCTCAACTTAAGTCAGACAAAACAGTACATTTTTGAAACAACACTAAAAATTATGTATGTTCATATTTCGATAAAAAATTACGGTTTAAAAATGAAAAACGTTGACTTTTAAACAGGTAGATGTTTTTACCATACCCTGAAAAGGATAAAAATAAGCAATTTTTAGCAGTCGATTCTTTTTTCAATTATTTTCCGTATTTTTATTTTCTTTAACTTACTGACGTACAAAATCTTAATCTCACCTGCAAATTATTTTTATACAATTTTTCAAAGTATACTGAATAACTGAAAAACTCTTCTTTAAATGAATTGTTTAATTTTTCGATGTTAAAATTAAAACAAATATTTTTAAGCGATTCAAAGATAAGTTGTAATTCTTGCAAATTTGTTGTGTTTATATAAAAAAAAATATATGTAATATGTATGTCCATTAAACTTTCTTTACAATCTGTACGACATCTTCATCGTTGAGAATATGCTCAATTCCAACCTTTTGGGGTTGATGCTTAACCGATGATCCCCACACAAGAGCACTGAAAAGGAAGAATAAATGAAGCATGGTCAATGAAAGCTCCTAATCAATAGAATCCTTTTTGACATACTATTTGAATTCCTTAGCAATTGTACGATGCAATTTGTTACAAAAATCTTCAATTGAAGTTCTCTCATTGTGCAAGACAATTGGTGATGTGTAATCAGGCAGTTGTCCTTTTGGTTTTGTATAACTAAAAATTAATAAAAAAAAAGTTAAAACTTTAAGGACTCAAACCAAATTTTACTTACATTCGAACAAGTCTTAAGTATTCCCACATAAGTTCCAACAAATCATCGAAATTCCATCGATGATGAGCTGAAATGGGTACACAATGCGGAATCTTATAAATGACATCAAGTTCTTCAATTGAAATCTGATCGATCTTATTCAAGAGATAAATGCACGGGATATAAATACGATTTCCTTCAATGACATCGATAAGATCATCACTGGTGGCATCATAACGTAGTGTAATATCAGCATTGTGGATTTTGTATTCAGAAAGAATGGATTTCACTAAATCAGCATCCAACTCCGATTGGGGGACCATACAATTGAAATTGACACCACCTTAAACCGAAACACCATCGTAAGCTATGATTATGAGGTAGTATTTTAAGTTTTACAAACCTTTATCCTTCTTTCTGAAGTAAATATTTGGTGGTTTCTTATTGAGTCGGATTCCAAATCCTTCCAATTCATGCTCCAGCAATTTCTTATGACCCAATGGCTTCAGAACATCCAATACCATGAAGATAAGATTGCAAGTTCGTGCTACAGCAATAACCTGCCTACCACGACCCTTACCATCTTTAGCACCTTCAATGATTCCAGGCAAATCCAGCAACTGGAATTTGGTAAAACAAAAGTAATTTAGACGAAAACATAATGAAAGTAAATTCCAAATTACTTGAATCTTGGCACCCTTGTATTTGATGCATCCGGGAACAGTTGTCAACGTTGTGAACTCATATGCTGCAACTTCCGAATACACTCCAGCCAAGTTGGACAAAAGTGTTGACTTACCCACCGATGGAAAGCCGACAAAACCAACTCTGGCATCTCCGGTTTTTGCAACTTCGAAGCCTATTTGACGAAAGAAAAAAAAAATTAAAACAAAATGTTTGTGATGAATGCACAATATTATTTTTCTAAACAATGATTCTTCATACCTTCACCAGTTGAACCGCCGCCACCTTTTGGTGTGATGAGTTCACGTCGCAATTTGGCCAATTTTGCTTTCAATAAACCCAAATGTGCCGATGTGTTCTTATTTTTTTGTGTCCGAGCCATCTATACAGAACAAAAAAAGAATCCAATTAGGGTTAGTTTCTCGGTCGATTGGTTATTGTCCCATTTTTACTTACCTCAGACTCAATGGCTGAGATTTTTTCCAAAATTGTACTCATTATTGAATAATGTTAACAGCCAATTATTAATAAAATGAGTTTACAAATAGCAATAAATTGCTAAATTAATAAATTCCGATGAACAACAAAAATACGAAATCAAATCGCGTGGACGTGCCAGCCCAAGAGGCAAGTTGACGGTGTGTCGGTGTCAAATTTGACAGATAAGCATGACAGTTCTTATAAATGGTATAGAGTACTTTTCGATTGGTATAAGATTCGATTCTCAAACGACTCTCGTTTCAAGAGTAAAACATTTTGTTTAAGAAACGAAGAAAAAACTTATTATTTTAAATTAATGGAATTATAGAACTTTCAATACTTTTTAACCAAACGGACAGAAAATAACCACCTACAAAATATAGACAAATTAAAACAACTAAAATGCTGGGGCGACTTTCGATTACCGCAGCACGAATTTCGTTCTGATTTTTTTTTTGTACAGTTAGGTAGGGGTCTCAATAGAACATGTTTTAAATTTTAAGGCGAGGAAACACCGTTAAGTCATAAAAAAAATATTTTCTTTTTCGGACTTAACCTACTTTTTTTGTATTGCGTTTTTTGAGCCTAAAACAAGTTGTTTTTAATTGATACTACGATATACTAAGAGCTAGGTATGTAAGGGGGGGCATGCTGCCCCCCTGCAACCCCCCTGCTTGGAATCACTATAGGATTTGGGGTGGGTGCGAGTTTGGGTATTGCAAAGTAATTTTCGCATTTAAGCACTAAAAACAAAGAAATCCCAACGAAAAAAAAACAAAACTGAACAAAAAACAGGGAATAAATGTCAAAATCAACCATTTTTGCGTGGTTTGTATGTAAAAAAGTGAACTTTGAAAATTAATTTAAAGTAGAAATAAATGTTTCCTCGCTCAAAAATTGCTATAATTATTATTTATTTGTGCATATCTATCAAATAAAAAAAACCGCGTGTCGAAATTCGTGCTGCGGTAATGGAAAGTTGAGCCACAATGCTTTTTGAAGCCATGATTTTGTAAATGAATTCTCTTGTTTAATGCTTCTAAGATATTTGCCGATTTTTATAAATTCTATTTTTGTCACACTTCTGCGGCGCTTGCACTACTGTCCAACGGAAACTCCTTAATCTACAAAGATTACAGTTATTTTTGAAATATACTCTAAAATATTAAAACTAATATTCACGTTTTATTCTTTTTATTGATTAAATTCTGAGTTATTTTCAATTCAAATTATGGAAAACTATGGAAGATTACGAAAAGCAAGTAAGAAACTCTCAATTCAACTATGTACATACATCTTTTTAACTAAAACCAATTGTAGTTCCCAAGGAACACAATTCAATGAATAGATTCGTACGGGAGTTCCATGACAAGAATTCCGATGAAGATTTTTATAGAGTTCAAGATATTCTTCCTCCCAGCACCACTGCCACCGCCACAACATCAAGTCTATTTCCTCCAATGTCAAAATTATCACTTAAACGACCACCACTTAAGTTAGCTCCAATTTTCAATAGAGAACATTTCTCAAGGAATAAAAGAAAGCAATCCATTGCTGGTGGATCAAGTCAGTTGGGAATTGAATTTTATCCGGTTGCAAAGAAAAAATTGGTTTTGGAAAGATCACAATCATTGGAATCTACACAATCGACAATACAAACGAAATTGGGAATAAGACCAGAGCGGCAATGTGTTTTCATTACCGGAAGTGTTCAGTTTGTAATGAAGAATTTCAAAACGTATCCAGAATTGAAGGCATTATACGAAGTGTATGGTAAGTATGCCAACAAATAAAATACTCAATTAAATCTTTTTTTGTTTCGTCTTAAGGAAATGTGATGAAAATTACTAAAACTAAAATAAGATTTGAACATATAATTCTGATGCGAAGTGAGTCAGGACCAATTTTGCAGGGGTTTTATTATGATTTTGAGAATATTCTATTGGACATAAGTACAAGTAAGTTAAGTAGGAGAGTTTTCGAAAAAAGAAACAAATACCTATCAGAATAATTTTGGTATGCATTTTCCTTTCAGCAAGTATGGTCCGTTGCATTGGTAATTTCAACTCACAAAACCGTTTCCACATTCATAAAATTGAGCAGATTCAAAATGCACCTCAGCAAACAGAACTTACCAGAATACAAAATGTATCTGCTTTTGCTTTGCTCCAAATTCAAAATAATAGCTTAAAATAATTAAACAACAATTGAATTTATTTGTTAAATAATTTTCTTTTATTTTTTTTTTATCTTCTAAACAAACAAATTAGAGTCTTAATAAATAAATGTTTACAACCAAACGTAACATTAATTATTTATTGTTAATATAATACAGTATAATAATATAACTATGTATTTCTATAAACTTAAAAAAAAAAGAAGGAATATTGTGTAATATACAAACCAACAATAATTGTTGTATATTTTGTATTCGATATATCTAAAGAAAAATAAATAATTATTTGTACTATAATACTTATTTTGTGTTGCTTTATGTGGAAATTCATTAAATCCTACATCTCCAAAGGCACATTTTTGTTAAATTTGAGTTTTGATTTTATTTAAAAATCCAACAACATTAATGCGCTAACTACGAACCCACCAGCTATGGCTGTTAAATACCCCAGATGGATGGAGCTAGTCTTCTGGCGGCGATATCTGCAAAGAATAATGAAAGTTAGAATCACTGCTTTGACTATTTTGTTTGCATAAATAACTTACAGCATTTTTGAGCGTGGAGAGAATGGAGATGGTGGATTAATTCCAGGAACATTACTATCTAAGTACACGAGGAAGAATGAAAACACTGAAAATGCTAATCCACAGAGAATTGGATTTATTTTATTTCGGACATCTGGCTGAGCCGCCCATTCAAAGGCATCATTGAGCTTTTTTTGTGTAATTATTCCGATATTGGAGAGACTCTCTTGACTGGTGTAAGGCACTGTAAATTAAAAAAAAAATATACATATTAAATTAATTTATTTATTTTGTGTGATCATCGGAAGATGTGGGAAGATTGATGTTATACATAACAATGCAACTCTTTTAGTGACCTTCAAAAACAAATAAAAATATTGTTGACAATAGCAGCCTGTTGTGCATATTTAACTAGATGTCAGTGTTAGTAAGCATACATTTGGATATGGTTTTGAATATTAATACAAGATTTTCATTTGATATCTCAGAAAGTGACGTAAGCTCAGTGTATGTAGGTACACAGATGGTCAGATGCATTTATAACTCTAATGCGATTTGAATGTGGGAATGTGAGTGAAAATAATTTTATTGTATTTAGAAGCAAACAATATTTTCTTTCATATAATAATTTCTTTGAACCTTAATGTATGCTGTTTAGACAGAAATGTCATTGTTTCAATATGCTTTCAGACCATAAAAGTCGGAATGTATAAATCTTGTCTTCCAACCATTAAAAAAAATATTTTCTAAAGGTCCATAAGACCTACATACATACATACATACATATATAAACAGTTAGATACAGAGAGTCAGCATCACAAATATATCTACAGCTGTGGCCAAAATAATAGGAACAACTCTTAATTTTTGGTAGTTTTCAGTACTTCTATAAGGCAACAAATGTAAAATTTAATCATTTAATATTAAAAATAAATATTTTGTTAATACGAGTATTTCTTACTTTTTGATTTTTAAAAAGTTATATTTTTAAGTCCAGATGTGGGATTGAGTTTTCTGGAGGCTTTTTAAAAGGCTGGCCAAAAAAGTTAATAGAAATACTTTATTTAAACTTATATTCAATATGGAATAAAATGTATTGGGGTATATTCATAGAGAATTACTAAAGTCGTGATTTCTTGATCTATAATTTAAGGCTTGTTGGTTAAATAAACACAGTTCTTATTCATAGTCAATTTTTCTGCTGTGTTTAGTAAAACCCCAGGCTAAGGTTGTATTTCTACTACAATACCCGTGTTTTGTTGGAAAATCTATCAATAGTATAGTAGGATTTTACACGAATAACAAAAACAATATCCGTAGTATGAATACTGGGATGGGTTCTCAAATGTTGGTATGATTGATATTGCATTTGTATCTCGATGGCTGTGTTTGTTGAGTACTTTTGCATTTGGAATCGTGTGTTTTCCATTGGGGAAACAAATCAATCTGTTAGTGGCAGTGGCATCACTGTCATTTATATCTTCGACTGCCAACTTTCAAGATACAAACCTCAATGTCATACCAATACCAAACTTAAGATACAAAATCCAAGCCATACCAATACCAACTGCAAAAACAAGAAGAAACGAAAAATTCAAATTTCATGCAAACGTATTTCAGCAGTCATCGAGAGAAGACCAACGAACCACAAGAATTGCGAAGTAATATTAAAAGAAATTTGTAGTTTCTCATAAAATTTCTACTTTAAATAAAAATAATTCGAAACTGACAAATTTAACTTGATTCTTTGTTTTTCTTTTAAATAAGCAACACGTTGTTCCAATAATAAGGAAGAGCAACAATTCTACAAATTTCTTTTAATATTAATAAGTAAAAGATAAAGATGTCTGCTGACGAAACTCCATTAATTAGGAGAAGTAAACGACTAAACGGTCGTAGAATCGCCAACGCCAAAGAAGATGATAGATGCAAATTATGTGACCTAGACAACACGCAAGAAATGGTTCAGTGCGACGAATGTTTGCAATGGTACCATTTCAATTGCGTCAACGTGACTGCGGCCATTGAGGAAGAAGATTGGAGCTGCGCGCAATGTCTAAACCAAAAAAAGGCAGATTCAGAATCCGTACGTTCCAAGAAGACGTCATCAACAAATCGCCGACAAATAGAATTACAGATCCTCGAAGAAGCTAGAGTACTAGAGAAAAAAAGAGATGAAGAATATCTAAGAAAGAAATTGGATTTGCTCGTAAATGGAAGTCAAAAAAGTGCGTGCTCCGAATCGCTTAAAGATCCGAAAGATGTCGAGAATTGGATTCAACACCAGAACGATGTCCAACATAAAGCACTTACAGTGAATACAATGAAAAGTGCACAAATAACAACGCAAATAAATCAACATTTGGGCATCCATATTCCTGCCGCCACCATGCCACACAACCCTGGCCCATCAACATCACTTCATCAAGCAAATCCAAGAAATCAACAGCAAGAGTCCGCACAACCCGATAATGTTCAATTGGCAAACAGACATTCAATGTCAAGGGGATTTGCCGAATTTCTATGGCAGCCCTAAAGAGTGGCCACTTTTCATCAGTACTTACGATCGAAGTACACGGCTCTGTGGTTTTAGTAATGAAGAAAACCTCTTGAGACTGCAAAAATGTTTAAAAGGACAGGTCCTTGAAACAATGCGCGGCAGATTGATGTTGCCATCTAATGTTCCTAACATCATACAAACAATGCGAATCATGTACGGCCGTCCAAAGGTCATAATAAAGTCGCTTTTGCAGAAGATCCAAACTCAGCCAAGAATCCAAATCGAAAAAGTCGAGACTATTGTATCGTATTCCCTGGCTGTACAAAATCTGATTTCGACAATAGAAGCCTGTGACCTCCAGGAGTATTTGCACAATGCAGAGCTCCTGGACGATCTTGTGAGCAAACTGCCGACACAGCTGATGTTAGATTGGGCGAAAGCAATTGAAGGAATGACATCATACAACCTATTGGACTTTGACGAATGGCTGTTCAGGTTAATAGATAACATATGTAAAGTCAGTCCTGCTATATCATTCAATCAAGATGCGAGAACACCTATGCGCAAGAAAGAAAAAGCCCACATCAATGCACACTCCGAAGAAGATTTAAAGACACCAATGTCCGACAAGAGACGCTGTACAATTTGCTCTCAGGATTGTTGCGGAGTTCATCTATGCAAGAGATTCAAGAATATGAGCCTTAACGACAAATGGAATGCAATAAAACAAAACAGACTTTGCCGTACATGCCTGAAATCTCATCCGCAATCTCAATGCAGACTGAATACTTTGTGTGGTGTGAAAGGTTGCATTTATAGACATCATCCTTTGTTACACAAGAACACGAGTGACACAGTGGTTACAGGAACATCAACAATTGCAGTGCAAACGACAGAAACAAGTCAAGCTCCCGCTATAGATGACGCTAATTTCAACTGTAACACGCACAGATCAACTCAGAATATAAAATACCGCGTTGTTCCTGTTGTTCTTCATGCTGAACAGAAGCACATTGCAACATTTGCCTTTCTGGACGACGGATCGTCACTTACTATGATGGAAGACTCCTTGGCAAAAGAATTGGATCTCAAAGGCATCAATCAACCGCTCTTTTTAAAGTGGACAGGCAACACCCACCGAAACGAAAATGAATCAAGGATAGTATCCGTTGAAGTTTCTGGAAGGGACCACACAGATAAAAGATTTAAAATTCCAATCATCAGGACTGTGAAATCTCTTAACTTGCCACAACAATCCTTGGATGTCGAAGAACTCAGCGCTAAGTACCCTTATCTGCGCGGGTACCCAATTCAATCCTACGAGAAGGCTATTCCACGCTTGTTAATCGGTCTGGATAATTTGAAGCTAGCAATTCCTCTGAAGGTGGTAGAAGGCGGCGAAGGAGATCCAGTTGCAACAAAGACAAGACTTGGTTGGGTAGCATATGGACCATCATCAGTAACAGGCAATAACACAGGTGAGTCCTTTCATTCTAACTATCATGAGTGTGAATGCGCAACTGCCAAGCTGAGTGACGCTGACGACACCCTTCATAACATGATGAAAGATTACTTTTCTCTGGATAGTCTTGGGGTTGGGGAACCAAAGGGGCTGCTAAGGTCGCTAGATGACGAACGCGCCTGCAAGATGCTTGAAAGTCTTACGATCAGAAACGGTTGTCGATTCACAACAGGCCTTTTATGGAAGTATGAAAACATTAAACTCCCAGAGAGCTTCCAAATGGCCTTAAAACGACACCACTGCTTTGCACAAAAATTGAAACGCAACCCAGACTTGGGCAATAAAATAAAAAATCAGATCAAAGAATATGAAAATAAGAGATACATAAGAAAATTGTCTAAAAACGAACTTGAACATCAATTTCCTCGAACTTGGTACCTTCCAATATTTGTTGTTACAAATCAAAATAAACCGGGCAAGACTCGGATAGTCTGGGATGCTGCTGCCGAAGTCAATGGCGTGTCACTCAACTCTGTACTGTTAAAAGGCCCTGATCAACTTGTTTGCCTACTCTCAGTCCTATATCGTTTTCGAGAGAAGCGCGTCGCCATATGTGCGGACATTCGAGAAATGTTCCACCAGATTGAAATGCGAGCAGACGATCAGCACGCCCAACGATTTCTCTGGAGTAATGACTTACATGCCACTCCAGATGTTTATGTGATGCAGGTACTAACGTTTGGGGCCAGTTGCTCGCCCAGTTGTGCGCAGTTTGTTAAGAATAAAAATGCACTCGAATTTTCCGAACAGTATCCAAGAGCAGTCGATTCCATCCTTCGCAGCCATTATGTTGACGATCTTCTTGATAGCGTAGACTCAGAAGAAGACGCCATTAAGCTGGGTAAAGAAGTCAAATACATACATCAAAACGGTGGTTTCGAAATTCGAAATTGGATCTCAAATTCACCGAAGGTCATGGAGGCTCTGGGAGAGCAACCGCCAGCATCCAGAAGAAGCCTGGACATCAACCCTGAGAGTACCTCCGAAAAGGTCTTAGGCATGTGGTGGTGTATTCAAACAGACACATTTACATTCTCAGTTTCAAAGAAGGCGTCAATGATAGAGCTTCTGTCAGAAGACTTCGAACCGACCAAGCGCCAAATACTTCGCGTCCTAATGAGCATTTTTGATCCCTTAGGCCTGATTGGTAATTCATTAATTTTTATCAAAATTTTAATGCAAGAGATCTGGCGTTCCAAACTGAGCTGGGATGAGAAGATTGAAGGGAAACTATGCGAGAAGTGGCGTGTTTGGGTCAATCACTTAAAAAACATTGACCGAATACATATTCCCAGATGCTATTTAAAGCAAATCATGTATGGTGAGCACGACACATGCCAGCTACATATTTTTGTTGACGCTAGCATCAATGCATTTGCCGCTGTAGCCTTCATCCGAGTAACAGAAGGTAACCTTATTGAATGCAGAATAATTTCGTCAAAAACTCGGGTTGCGCCTCTGCGATTAACTTCCATACCAAGGCTAGAACTCGACGCCGCAAGGCTGGGTGTACGATTAGCGAACAGCATCAAGCAGTATCACACCATCAAGTTTTCAGAAGAGTTTTACTGGTCGGACTCCAAAACAGTTCTCTCGTAGATTCAGTCTGATCATCGCAATTATAAGCAATACGTCGGATTCAGAGTCAGCGAGATACTGGAAACAACCGAAACTCATCAGTGGCGCTATATACCTTCAAAGGACAACGTAGCAGACGACGCCACGAAATGGGAAAAAATACCCGACTTTGATATGAATTCGCGATGGTTTGTAGGCCCACCATTTCTGATGCAAGACGAAAACAAATGGCCACTCAATTTGTCAAACCTTCAAGAAACTCCGGAAGAGCTGAAAGCATCAATTTTGTTCCATCATACTGTACACAATCAAGCACTAATAGACTCCAAACGTTTAAAAATTAGTAAGAGCTCAAGCACACATTTCCCGATTTATATATAATACCAGAGCTATCAAGAAGAAAGTTCCTAAACGAAACCAAGAGTACATCACACATGAAGAATATGTGGAAGCAGAAAGATCACTCTATCTTCAAGCCCAGCTGGATTCGTTTCGTGATGAGATAAGTATTCTAAAAAACAACCTTGATCTTCCGTTAGCCCAGCATAAATCTTTGGACAAATCCAGCTTTATTCGTAAGATGTCTCCGTTCATAGATCAAGATGGACTCCTACGACTTCGTGGTAGAATTGATGCAGTGTCTGGAGTCTCTTATGATGCAAAAAATCCAATAATCCTCCCTAAAGACTCATACATCACGTTCCTGATTATCAAGTCATTTCACGAGAAATATCATCATCATAACAACGAAACCGTAGTCAATGAGATCCGACAAAAATTTTCCATTGCGAACATTAGAATAGCTGTAAAACAGGTACGAAAAAAATGTCAATTATGCAAAAACTTAAGTGCTTCACCGAAACCACCGGAAATGGGAGTCCTACCAGAAGCCAGGCTTGCACCGTTCACCAGACCATTCACCTTCATTGGCATCGATTATTTCGGCCCGATGTACACCACTGTTGGTCGACATACTGAAAAGCGATGGGGTGTATTGATAACTTGCATGACCACCCGTGCAGTTCATTTGGAAATTGCCCATAGCCTTACATCTGACTCCTGTATACTAGCGATTAAACGTTTCATTGCTCGTAGAGGTGTTCCCAAGGAAATCCGATGTGATAATGGAACAAACTTCCATGGAGCTGAAAAGGAACTAAAAGAATCCTATAATGAATTACAATCCGACATGGCCAAAAGGTTCTCAACCTCCCAAACGCGATGGATTTACAATCCCCCAGCATCCCCTCATATGGGTGGCAGTTGGGAGCGACTAGTCCGCTCCATAAAAAAGACGTTATATCAAATCATGCCAAGCCGTAACCCAACTGACGAATTGCTGCACAGCATGCTACTGGAGGTCGAGCGGGTAGTTAATTCTCGCCCCTTAACTTATATTGCACTCGAAGATGCGAATGGTGAAGTCCTAACGCCGAACCACTTTTTGTTAGGCTCATCCAACGGTGAAAAGACAGATAGCATTCCTATCAACGACAATACGCTCTTACGAAGAAACTGGATGAAAGCCCAGCAATACGCGAATCTATTTTGGAGAAAGTGGCTACATGAATATCTGCCGACGCTAACTCGACGATCAAAGTGGTTTACACCGACGAAGCCTATTGCTGTTGGAGACATAGTCATAGTTACAGACGAATCAAACCCCCGCAACTTATGGCCAAAGGGACGGGTTATAGATGTCAAGCCCGGAAAAGACGGACAAGTTCGGAGAGCAACGGTACAAACTGCGTCAGGGATATATGAACGACCGGCTGTGAAACTGGCAGTCCTCGATATTTTTCGGGATATACCGACCTGATGATCTGTAGGTCAGCATACCGGGGGGAGTGTTAGTGGCAGTGGCATCACTGTCATTTATATCTTCGACTGCCAACTTTCAAGATACAAACCTCAATGTCATACCAATACCAAACTTAAGATACAAAATCCAAGCCATACCAATACCAACTGCAAAAACAAGAAGAAACGAAAAATTCAAATTTCATGCAAACGTATTTCAGCAGTCATCGAGAGAAGACCAACGAACCACAAGAATTGCGAAGTAATATTAAAAGAAATTTGTAGTTTCTCATAAAATTTCTACTTTAAATAAAAATAATTCGAAACTGACAAATTTAACTTGATTCTTTGTTTTTCTTTTAAATAAGCAACACGTTGTTCCAATAATAAGGAAGAGCAACACAATCTATAGTTTTGTTATTTGACAAAATGGACTAACTGGGCTAATTTTGCAAGAGAAAACAATCGAAAAGATATTTATGTTTTGCTATGTTTCCACCAAAGGTTTATCTCAGGTTAGATTAGATAAATCTTTTTGGTGTTTCCACCGCACTAGAAGATTTAAAAATGATTAAGTTTGACAGCACTTTCTAAAATGCAAATGGTGTTTCGATGTTCCTTATGAAGTGCAAGTGAGATAGTTTGATTCGTGTTAAACAATGAAAAACTGAATAGTTCAGCACCATATAAGAATATGCTACCTATTCCATGTGCAATTTTTTTTTTTTAATTTGTTTAAAACAAAACTATATTTTTTGTACACAGGGCGTTTTTCTTTTTTAGTTCAGAGCTGAGCTCTGAGCAGACTCTGAGCGAACAGAGTAGAGTAGAGTAGAGTTCTGAGCAGAGTATGTTCAGAGCTCTCTGATTTAATTATGAAACAACTTGAGCACTAAAGTGTCATGATTTGAAATGTCGTCTGTTTGAAGGCGTTTAAAAATTTTCTTTAAATAAATAAATTAAAAAAACAGTCATAGCGTTGGTCCATTTGACGCCTGAAATAAATTTGATTCATAAAAATGCTATATGCAATTAGTTTTTTCTAAATTATTATTAATTTTTCCTTCTGCACTAGAGCGACCAGCCTCTTGCGCCATTTTTATTGTTTTGACGATGATTTTTTTTTAATTTCCCGGCTTTCAACATCAAATTGTTTGTGTTCAGCATTTTACTCCGTTTACTTTGTTATTTTATTCTGAGCTCACGGAGCGCGCTCTGAACATGTTCAGAACTAAAAAAGAAACACGAATTTGAAGCTCTGAGCGATCAGAGCTCAAAAAGAAACACAATTATTTTTTTGACAGTTCGAGCTCTGCTCTGAACTAAAAACGAAAAACGCCCACAAACATGCAAATAAACAGACCACAACGCATTATCTGTAAAACCAACTCCTCCACACACGTTTTTCTTCACAAATTTTGACTTGACTCCGATCCCCGACCGGAATCGAGGCGAATCAAGCTCATTTCAACTCGATTCAGGTATATAAAGAATTGAGGCAAGCTTCAAGCTCGCTTCAAAACTACATGTTAATGTAGTAGTCTACTAACAAACCCCCTTCTTGAAGTTTTTAATTTATGTCAAATTGTTTGATCAAAACTTTGAAATCGACTATCACCTTACACATACGTATTTTCTTGATTTTGATAGTCAACTATCAAAAATCAGCTTACACGATTTCACCCCTGGTCTGAATTTCGCTATTTTTTTTTTTGGAATTTTTTGATAAATTATTCTGGCAAATATTCAGTTGTATCAACTTTCAAATATAAAAACCGGACTACTGCGGATCGTTTTGTTGGCAATTTCTCACTTTACTATATATGGAATACGAAAAAAACGCACTTAATTACTAAAGTCGTGATTTCTTGATCTATAGTTTGAGGCTTGTTGGTTAAATAAACACAGTTCTTATTCATAGTCAATTTTTCTGCTGTGTTTAGTAAAACCCCAGGCTAAGGTTGTTCCAAATTATTCCATTTAAACCAAAATTAGACACATAATCTACAAAGAGAAATAACCTTTAAGTTTTATACTGTCACCTTTAAATTTGAATATTGGTTTTACGAGCTTTCAGTTGAATTCTCTTCATATTGGGCTAAGAACATCCAATTTTGTTTCAACACTTTAAAGTGCATTTCGACCAAGCCTAAGTAAGATTGCAAATCTATGCAAATCGTATCTCCTGCAGGATATTAAGAATCGTTCTAAAGCTGACTTGCATTTCAAAACCGCACTGCAATTTTTTTTTATGGCATAAATAGGTTAGATTTAAATTTTCAATGGAAGATGCTTTAACATTAAATAAATATTTTCTTGTTTATTTCTGTTTTTTAACTTCCCATAGGAAGTTATTGTAATCGATCCGATTTGTCGAATTGAAAATTTTGCCATTTCTCGACGTTTCAAGGTCCCTAGAGTCGAAATAAAAGATTTTTAGAAAGATGTCTGTGCGTGCGTGTGTACGTACGTTTGTATACGTCTGTACGTTCGCGACGTTTTTTTCGTCTTCCATAGCTCAAGAAGAAGTATCGGCTTCAAAAAAATTTTTGTTATACGGATAATAATGCAGAAAGATGCAGAAAATGCTCTCAAGAAAATTGAGTGGGTGGTTTTTTTTACCTAGCTATTTGGAAAAAATGTGAAAATTTTAGTTAATCCTAAATATTTCACGAACCAATAACAGACTTGAACTAAATTTTATATTATATATTGTAACGTGATACTAAACAAATATATTT
This sequence comes from Eupeodes latifasciatus, assembly GCA_920104205.1. Lineage (NCBI taxonomy): Eukaryota > Metazoa > Arthropoda > Insecta > Diptera > Syrphidae > Eupeodes > Eupeodes latifasciatus. Next base: position 71,077,944 of record OV049924.1, on the reverse strand, counting down.
TTGGACAAAATTCCAATTAACGGTTTTTTTATAAATAAAAAAAAATTGAAAAATTTTTTGTAACCTCGAAAATTTTATGAACAAAAAATTATTTTATCTCCAAAACAATTTTGTGCAACGAAGAATAACAGTTTCAATATAATAATATAATTTTGAGAAAAATTGAATCAACAGGTTTTTTTACAAAAAATTAAAAACCTAAACAAAAAATTAACAAAAGTTGATAAAATTTGATTTTCGACTTAAATATCTTTTCAAAACTTTGAGATATTGGTTTTATCTTATAAGAAATATTGTTTTCAACATTCAATTGATAAAATTTTGAGAAAAATCGAATTGACAGTTTTTTTTTACAAAAAATAAAAACCTAAAAAAAAAACAATACTAAAACTTGGTAAAAATTTACTTTCGACTCAAATAACTTTTCAAAAATTAAAAATATTGGCTTCAAACTTATTTTATCTCACAGAAAATATTGTTTTTGTTATTCAATAATTTTTCTACAAGAATCCAACAGTCTGTTTTTTTTTTCATAAAAAAATTAAAATCTACAAAAATAGTACGCAAATTTGGTAAAAATTGATGTTCGGTTCTCGATATCTCATGAAAAATAGAAGGTATTGTCTTCAAATTGATTTCATTCATCCAATTTGTATTTGTTTATATAAGAAGTAAAAACTTTAAAGAAATTCTATTAAAATTGGTAAAAATTTGTTTTCGACTAAAAATCTCGTTAACAAAACTAGATTTTGAAATAAAACTATTTCATTATATGCAAAATATTGTTGGTAATTTTGAAATTTTTGAGAATAATTCAACTGACAACCTACAAACATTTAAGCAAGACAAATCGAAAGACGGGATGGGAAGTTATCAGTGTGGGTCGCATCCCAGCCTCTTTTTTTCCTTATAGGTATTTTGACCAGCTAAATGGTATAATGCTATAAACTAAGTGTACTGTATTACATACATACATATATCGTTTGTGTACTTTAAAAATTTAAAATAAGTGAAAAAAATACAATTCAACTCAAAAGCAAAAACTGTTCCTATTATTTTGGCCATAGCTGTAAGTATATTAGTTTTAATTCCCCAGGAAAAGAAAACAAAAATTATGTTACCATATTTGGAACCATTGAAAATTATCGATTTGCAAGGAACAAGTTCTGCAAGCAAAACAAAAAATGAAAAAAAATGCATTAAATATAGGTCAATTGTATGGGCTTTGTCCTTAGGTACATAAAACGCCACCAAGTAAAAACCTTCATTTTGAGTAACTGCATGTGAATTATGGTTTAATTACTTTAATCAACTGAATAGATTATGCCCTATTTGAGTTATAATTTCCACACTTTTTTCTATCTATTAACATATCTTTGATTTAATAACTAAACAAACAAAACACAAATGCTAAAAGGTAAACAAAGTTTTAAATAGAATCTACTGAAGACAGTGCTAGTGGTGTGAGCCCACAAAAAGGTGGGACGAATGATGTGTTTCTTTCACATTGAAATGAACCGAAGTTCAACGTCAACAAAGAAACAAAACAAAAAAATGAACTTCACTTTGCCTTCCACTGCCACCCATTTTTACGTATTCATACACAATATTGGTACGTACCTGCTCTTCTTACTTCAGATAATGAGATCATCGATATTCTATTTTTGGACTTTTATCATTTCCCAAAATGCATTTAAATCAACCCACCAACTAAAAGTAACTCAAGGAAATGAGAAAGGGCCTTGAACTAAAATAATCTATTGATTGATAGATTTTTTAAATAATTAAAAACACACTCTTGAAGATTCCATCGAATATTAGAATTATATTTTTAGTAGGTATAAAGGTACTTAATTTAGATTTTTCTACTTACTTGTAATATTGTAAATTTTATAACCGACCAAGAGAAGTGCCACCAAAATAAGAAGAGCTCGTAACTTTGGGTTAAATGTGTTCACTGAACCGTCACCGTAGTCGCAGTCGTAGTATTTTTTGTGATTTGTATATTGCGAATATTTCACCGGCAGCTCACCTGCTGTTGCAATAGCTGCACCGATTTCTTCTGACCGACCAAGTCCAGTGCTTAGAATTATCGGTGATAGCGAGTTGAATAGAGATGCACGAATGCCTCTTGTTTCTTCATTTCTTTCAATTCTGTTCACAGAGTACTTGATGTCGTTTAATTTGTTTTTATGCCAGTACATAGTGGGAGAGACCATTTTCTAACAATTTTATATTAGATTTAAAATACACTACACACAATTCAAATGCGAGAGAGAGGAGCTCCGAAAGACAACCCCAAGTCAGCAAACCGTACCCGGCAAGCTTTTCTGACTCTTTGATGAAACTTCTGCTTAGTTTCTCACAGAAGATTTTACTTTAAAATAAACACAAACGAAATATAAACAGAAATCATATGTGTAACGATAGTTTTTATGAATCATTTATGAGCGAGGGTAGACTCGAATGAAAACATTTAATTACGAATTGAATTGTAAACAAATCCCACACTATAGGTAAACTTTTTATCGACTTCCTACGAAGCAAAGATGTTTTATGATGACGCAATTGTTGAATGAATGAATGCCATATGCGAGTGAGAGAATTTGAGAAATGAGAATGGCGGAACTGCGTCGAATAAATTTACGTCATCAAATTATACTGCAATTTGACAGCTGACTATGGGGCATTAATTTGTTTCAAACAAGTGGGTGCGTTATTCAAAGGAGGATGTTCGTAGAGTTGGTGCGTATAGAAAAATTAATCAATTGCCATGAGTGTTCGGTTTGCACTTTTGCAGTAGTTTGGGTTTGCATCTGCAGGCCTGTTTGACTGAAAAGTTGTTGTTGGTTTAATCTATAAAATTGAAAAAAAAAAAAGACGGTGGGATGCGACCCTCACTTATAACTTATTGCCATCGGTGGGATTTTATTTCTTTCGCAATAAGACATATTTTAATTTAAGCAATTCCACAAAGTATATACATATGTACATAAATACATATGTACATAATCAATAATTGAAGTTTTAGTCAAAAACACTCTATATGAAGATAAAAGTCCTTCGTACGTATCACCCTTCAAAACCCATTTGTTTACATTGTTGTATTTGTAATGTGGAAGAATTCAACGAGTAAAATTGACGTGTTTTCACACATACATAGACACATTTACTGAGTTTTTAGGGGAAATTTCATAAATTAGAGGAGCAATTACACGCACACTAAGAAATACTTTATGAGGCCAGTTTCCGGTTTAGCTTGTAGGCAAACCAATATGGTTACCGAGGATTTATATCTTTACTAGAGTGTTTTTGGTTTTAGTTGTCTTTTTTTTGTTGAGATTTTGGGGACTTTTAACTTTTTGTTAGAAAAACTGTCAATTGGATTTTTCTTAAAATTATAGCAAATTTTAAAAGTAATGTTTTAATAAAGAAGCAATGGGTTTGAAGTAAATTTCCGATCTCAAGATATTTGCAGCACAAATAAACTTTTAAAAATTTTAGTAGCATTTTTTTTGGAAAATATCATTATCTAAAAATGATTATTATGTCAAAAACGTTAATCTTCGTCAAAAAATGTTATGGTGGTATCCCAAATGTATGGCCGAACGAATTAGTAGACACGTTCAAACATCTATCTAAAACCATGTAAATAAGTTTTTCCTACCTTGAAACGTAGAAAACTGTCAAAATTTTTAATTTGATAGATTGGGCGGATGACAATAAAATCAAATGGCAAAAAAAGTTCGAAAATTAAGAAAAATTAAAATCAAATACGAAAACAATTTTGAACGTCAAATGAACGTAAATGTTTTTGATTTCATTCTGCGCATCGAAAATTTGTCTCTTTTCTTTGTATACCTACTCTTAATTGCTGCGTTCAATCTCGAGTTGAATAGGAAATGTGCATTTTTAGATACATTATTGAACGAGTTGAATAGATAAAATGAGATAGCTATTCAGAAAAAAAGCAGACAAACATTTAGGTTTCGAGGTCCAAAATTGTTGTAAAATAAAATGTTCAATGGATAATTTTAATAATTCACCGGATTTTTATTTTTCCCAACAAACATACGAATTTGAAATCAATTTTTGTTTTCACCCACATATACCAGAAATTCTTGGATAATTTTGGATTGCTCTTTTGACATAACAGAGGTCTTGGATCAGCTGTTCTTATACTCATAAAACACTACCAAAAAGTATCCGGATACTCTATCTGTCTGGAGTTGAACACAGCCAATGATTTTATGTACGTAAAGGGTATGCTTGAGCATTTTAAAAAGTTTTTATGGGTTTGGTGTATGGTTTGATAGTTTATAATGTCAAACTATGTTGACATATCTGTTTCAGTTAGGTTTGATAATTCATCTCTTAAATCCAACGCTTCCAAATCATTGATATTTATACTTTTCGCCTTTATTCTCGGATAAGTGTTGCTTTTCTCGTTTCACATGTTAATATGGATTTAGGTACATAAGTTTGCGTTTCTGCAATTCCAACACCAAACGATTAACGGAATGTAAGATTTAAACGTGTATTTATTATCTTCAAGATTTATGAAAATCGAATCAAGGCATTAATAGTCGATGAAAACGTAGAATAAATACGTTTGATGCTTTGTCCGGTATTACACAGCGCATGTATTTAATGCGCATTAATCAGCTATTTTGTTTTGAAGTGTCATTCGGTGATGCGCGCATTATTACACTTTTCGGATGTTTAAGTCTGTGCATTATTTTGACAGATATCTTTTATTTCTACTTTCGTTGCTCGCTAGAGTGTTTTTGAGCTTGTACGTGCATGGTCTGCTATTACACGATGCCTCACGACTCACGACTCACATGAGTGCGAAAAAGAAAGCATATGTGAGAAAATGAGATGCAAAAAAAAAAAAATTCCGGTGAGTCTCGGGCAAATTTTTAGTAGACTCACTTTAACGTTTCTTTTTTCTCATATTCGTTTTATGCTGTTCTTTTTCATTCGATTTTCTTGTTGCTGGGATAAACAACATCGAATTTGTTTGGAAACCAGAAAAATGTGTTACTTCAACAGCTTTAATAAATTTTCGGAATCTATTTCCGAAATCCTATTTATTTTGTTTTATAAATTTTACTCAACTTCAAAAACTATCGAAAAATTAAAGCCAACGAGAAGAAGCATTCAAAACAAACAATAATTGTCAAATTTGAGGCATGGGGCACGAGTCAACGTGCCTTGCCTCACCGAATACAAATTTATAAGGAAAGTCAAAAGTGAGTTGTGAGTCAACGTGTAATAGGGGACATGCCGAGACCGATTTATTTCTATTTCATTTTTTATTTATTCCTTTCTCTTTCGCACTTCATTGATGCAAGGAAAAACATGCGCTGTGTAATACCGGACTTCCCTTAAATTGTTTTCTTTATTATACTGTCAAATAGAAGGGAATTCATATATGTATGTAATTAAATCTGTCAACAATTAGGAGACAAACTTTAGTGTGCAAAATACCATTCAATGGCATTCTGGTTTTATACTTAAGGAAAGGCGCAGTATGAAGCAAATGATGAAATAGTTATCCAAATTTGTTCACAACTTTCAATATTTTTGCTTGAACAAAGCTCTACCTAAAATAACGAATAGCTTTGAATGTCTTGTGGTTCATCTAAAAGTTTGAAATATAAAAATTTTGAAACATTTTAACAGATTACAAGAATCAGAAAAATTGTACATACGTTTATTTAAAGCAAGAAACATGTGCAAGTAGTTTTTTGACATTGAACTAATTGCAAATAATCGCATGCAAACAATGGCGCAAAATTTTAAACAACCTATTATTAAGGCCTTAGCACAATACTAGTAAACAATTTACTATATATACTAACTTTTCACTAATTTTAAACACTTTTTATTGTTTTGCGAACTAGTATCATGCTAAAATCATTTTATTAAAAAAAAAACATGAACACATCTAAATAATGACAGATTGTGGAGCAAACAAAACAAACATACCTTAATATCATACTAAAAATGATTTAACATCGTACTAAATCGTCTAAAATTTTGCGCCTTTTGTCACATTTGAGAAAAATGACATATGTCATACAGATTTAGTACGATACTAAAAAGATAAAGTAGCCATTTGGTGATTTAAACTTTAGTAAAATGTTAAGAAGTTAGTACGATACTAAACTCGTTTAAAATTATCAAAATCCTTTTTTTAACCTAGTATCATACTAAAAATGATTTAACATCGTACTAAATCGTCTAAAATTTTGCGCCAACGTCTCTAATGAAAGTAAAGTAAACAATAAATCGGGTGGAGGAGATGTTAATAATTTAGATATTTTTAAAAGCTATTTTAAATAATTAAATTCAGCAAATATAATGAAATACTCCAGCTGAACTTTAAATAAATTTATTAAGCAATTAACATATATAATTTAAGGTAGTCTTTTACAAAAGTTATATATAAAAAATGAAATAACTATTTAAATAAGTAGTTCAATTATCCAGTCCCCTAGTGTTTTGTGCCACTTTCTCATCTTCAACAAGTCCAAGAAACTTTTTTTTTGCAACATAAACAAAGAGCATGTGTCAACATATTTTTGTTATGCCACAAAGAATAAACTGCTCATTTCCATAACAACGTAGTTTCATTTGAAGGACACAAGAGTTAAATTGTCTGCGAGACAAATAGCTCTTAAAATTAATAATATTTGTTAGCTTTATTTTTTAAGTTACATATAGAGTGCACATAGTTTATGTTTAAAATTTAAAATTTTTGCAAAAATTTCAATTCTCAAAAAGTTACGTCAAATTCTTGCTTAACAAAAGTACAAAAATATAAAACATCACAAAGTTCTTCTATCAACACAACAAAAAGGAACCTATAGTATGTTTTATTTAAAGTTAAATGTTAAATTTTAATTAAAATATTTGTTCTATTTAAATATACTCTCGCAATCATATGATTTATTAAAAAGTAAAAATGAAATTAACTTGAAAAATTCATTAACCCAATTTAATAAAAAAAAGTGAAAATATTGATTTTACCCAAACTGGGATTGTACATGCATTTATGACACAAATAACTGAAAGGACTAACTTTAAAAGGACAAAGATTTATATGTACAACAACAAAAATAGGTTTGTTTTATGTTTCTACTGATGTAGACATTCAGTGTTTTTAAATTTTGTGGGTTTATGGGGCGTATGTGTGTATACCCTGTTTGAAATTTAAAGTCGCATTTCAAAATTTATCTCGAATAATAGCATCAGTGATAAAAAGGATATCGATAGTTATAAAAGTATCAAACAAATAAAAGCGAGTTACTAGTAACAATTATTTACTAAATTGTTTGATTTTAATAAAACAAAAGATTTTCTAAATAATTGATTGGATTTAAGGAAGGTATGAGTTCTAATTTTCTAAAATCTTAGACATAAATATATCGGCAGTTCTTATCATAGTCGTAGGGCATTATTATGAAATAACAGATACGCATAAATTATGCTATTTGGATCCTTCTTCTTCTTAAAAGGAGAACATTATATGGAGTCTTTTAATTTAAAATCTCTGTGAATCAAAAGAATATATAATGGCTGCCTGGCAAAAAATTTAAATCGGATGAGAAGCAGTAAAATGATGTGCGTGTCCTTTAACTAATTTATAATATCTTAAATTTCTGGGTATTCTTTGCTCATTTTTTCCATTTCAAAAACTCGCAAAGAATATAAAAAGAAGAAGGTAATTACACTCACTAATTGCGTGTTTAGGATTTTATGAATATAATGATTTTATTTAATAAATTAACATAAACTTCTTAGCGCTAGGTCTCCAAAACCTAAAGTGGTGTATTTAAAAAAGTTCTATAAAGTTCACAGTTCTTTCCACTTTTGAGGATGTCAATTTAAATGTACGGTATTTTAAAACAGTCCTGTTAACGAAGGATGTTACCTTCATTCTTAAAGGAATAATAATTTCAGCATTCAGCAAATTTAGGACAGGTTAAGACAAAATGAAAACTAATGAGGATTTTTTGAAAACTTTATTAATCAAAGAAAATACTTAAAGCGTTTACATAGTTTTTCAAGAGTTTGAGTACTTTAAATAATAATACAAGGCAGAAATATTGTTGGAATGAGTTTTTATCCTTATGATCTTTAGCATTTATTGTTTAAATATAATTTCCTACATATGTTCGCATCGGTTCCGAGTTACATATTCCATTAGATCAGTCCAATTTTTCACTACTTTTTCCAAGTTAACAGGACTACTTCTAGAAATAAAGTTGTCAACAAAATGATTTGGCAATAAATTGATGATTCAGCTTTATTGATGTTGTCTTGTTTGGACAAAATGTCTTCAATGATTAGCTGATTCATTTTTACAAACAAAAAAATCAATCAGCATTATTCCAGAGCGCTCGCCATTCACCATAACGTCAGCCTCTTTTTCATTTCCAAAGAAATAAGGACCGATGATGCAACCAACAGTGCATTTTAATGCATTTTTTCAATGATTCGTTAATGGCTTAAGGATTGCCTTCGCTCCATATTTAGCAATTTTGAAACCAGAATTGAGCTTCAAAACTAAATACTTCTATAAACTTCGTGACCAGATTTATTGTCATCAAAGTAGTAAATGTTGTTACATTTGAAACGGGTGTTCTGACGTTTAACGATGGATTGTCAAACCTCCTGAACAAAAATGTCAACAGAGTTTGACATTTCTCAACTGTATATGGTTTATAGACAACAACCATCAAAACTTCTCATGCAGCTAAAAAACACCCTATATATATCATAGATTTGGAAAATCATCAAGAAATTAATTGATGAAGAGTAATTTCATATGAAAACGTCTAAAATTCGCCCCCTCCGTCACTTTGGAGGTGTATAATTTGTTTGTTTGTTAAAAAACCTTTTCAACCAGTTTTACTATATTATTTGTATTTTGTTCTCATTCTAGCTTCCACATGTCATAACTTTTACATTTAATGCATCATCTTGATCCACCATAGCATCACTATAAAATATTTTAAATCAAAATGACGAATAATAATTTACAAAATAAATTCGTAACTTGTGTTGCTATACTCCTTGTTGTTGTGACATTATATTTTACTGCAAACGCTCTTAAACGTAATTATGATAAAAATATTCAATTAAAACTCGAAGAAACAAATAGATTACGTAACTATGAAAAAGAACAACAAAATCTTCTTCGATTACAATTAAAAGAAGAAACAGAAAAAGAAATCAAACGACAAGCCGACATATCAGCTAAATTAAAAGAACATCAAGACTGTTGTTATGATTTGCAAATATTTACAGCTGAAATTTTAGCTAAAGATCAATCAATTCAACATATAATTACAGAAAATATTGATAAATCAAATGAAATTTTACTAAAGCAATTAAAAAAGACTTATCGCAAAAAGGATTTGAATAAGACTCCGACACCTAAAAAGGGCACCTCAACTGAACCTATTATTTATTTATTCGTACTTGTCCTATTGTATCTTCTATTGAAGGCAGCTTCTGATATAACACAACATTATAAAGAGGTGAGTTATAAATTACCAGAGTGAGGGAAATAATGATTATACTATTTGTAATTAATTTCAACTTTCATTTCAATTACAAGTTAATTAGTAATTAAAGTTTTTCATTACAACTACACGTAATTTACGTCATTGTTATTGAAAAATTATGCATTTTAATTACTTGTAATTGTAAAATATAAATTTCAATTACTTGTAAATGTAATTGAAAAAATGAACTTACTAATTACATGTATGTATATGCAAATTGTAATGGGTTTGTTCAAGTTCTTCAGGAGATAACTACGTATGTAATTAAATTGTAAGTAACTGACGCTTTTCTATTGCATTTTCAAGTAATTGAAAATCTTAAATTACATTTTAAAGTCATTGAAAAAGTGTGTGGAGATTTCAATTACAAGTAGTTGTGATTGAATTTTCTTGTAATCATTTTTTCCAACTCTTTAATTCTCTATAATTTGGTTGGTCAGAATATTGTATTTTAAATATTTGTTGATGATTATTTTTTTTAGCAATCCAAAGGAGACAAACGCAACAATCGTAGATGCTCCTTACAAGTTTATGCCCAGATGAAGAGCGATCGACGTCCATCCAAAGGTACTAATATCATGAATATATTCAATTATTTTAAGTCTTAAAGTATTCAATCTTTTTAATAACTCTACAAACTATTAAATGTGAATTTAATTATATAAATATGTCTATAATATAATTGTTAAATGTATTTCTTTGTAAATAAAATTTACAAAAAAAAATACAACTTAATTTAATTGCTATTTTTATTGTATCTTTTCTTTCTATTTCTTCCCCCTTTTTTTTCACATATGAAAATGCTTTCCCTTTTTGTTGTTATCGTTTTTAAAAAAATGTTGTCTAATTAGTGTTTCCAACAGTACAAGAAAACTGCTAATTTTTTAAATAAATTTAATTTGATCTTGCATTTATACATATTTGTTATTAAAACAAAAGTTATACATTATGCAATTTGTATCAAAGCTTTTTTGCTTGAATTTTATTTCAAGTATCAAGTATTTACTTATTGTTCTCGATTTGTATTAATATAAGCACACAAATTTTTGTCATAGTTCCTAGTTCTAGAATAATTTTAATTTAAAATTTTAAATTATGTCCAGTCAATTTTAGAATGTATTTTAATTTTGTAGATGCCATATTGTTATTATTTAGAGAAATAAATTAATTACATATTTAATAAACGTAAATATTATATCCAAACAAATTATTGTTTTCAAAACTCATTTAAAAAAGAAACCCGAATTAATTTTATGATGAAAACATACAATACAAATTAAGCTTTTTGCTTATAGTTCTCATTAAAAAAAAAAGTGGTTTTCGTAGTCTATTATTGTTTTTAAATCCAAATTTCGGAGTAAACGGTGACCAAATTATTCCAAATACTTCACAAACATATTTTTAGTCAGAAATATCTTTTGATGCGCCTTATTTTAATAGTTTTATCTCTCTTTCACTCATTAAAAAAGTATTAAATTTAAATGTCTACCTCGTTTTGCTGTCTCTTTTTAATTATCAACTTGAAAGGAGATAGAATTATGAGACTTCAAAATTATTCGCCTCAAAAAAGTAAAATATGAACACAGCCTAGCAATAAATTGAACGCACAAGTAAAAAAGAATTGCCAGATCCATTGACAATTGTCCTTGTTTGGTTTACAATAAATACAAATTAATTTATTTTTATTTTTTTGAAAGTAAAACTAAATAAAACACCCACAACGATATAACTTTGATTGAAATTTGATTTCAATGAAAAGCCTCGGGAATATTGGCGACATGCGATTTTCTTAAGATGATTTGCAACTGCTTTATTGCACATTTTGAGATGTACCTCGAACATAAGTAATGTTACTTACTTAGGTCCTCAGACCTGTTAAGTCCGTTGGGAACCCCTTAAGAGGCATAGGGCCTCTACTACGCCTACGCGTCATCGTGTACGGTTTCCGGAGATGTGTTTCAGCTCCCTTAAACTCTTGCCTAGTGACGCTGATTCCGCCTCGACTGTCCTGCGCCATGTGCTTCTCGGTCGTCCAGCTCTTCTTCCTTCTTGTATAAGCGGATTCCACTGCATTGCTTGGCCTGCAATGCAGCCGTTACCTTTTCGAAGCGTATGTCAAATCCATTGCCACTTACGTCTTCGTATTATAGATTCTATAGGTTCCTGACCTGTCCTTCTATGAAGGACCTCATTTGATATACGGTTTGGCCAGAAAATCCTTAGGATGTTACGAAGACGTCTATTCACGAAGGTTTGCAGCTTCCTTGTTATGGCTGAAGTAACCTTCCAAGTGCTGCAACCATAAAGAAGTACAGAATTGACATTTGTGCGAAACAGTCGTAGAATAGAATACCGAACGCCGCTTTTGCTTTACCGATGCGGCAGATGACGTCTTGTTCGGTTCCGCCTTCGATGGAAACGATACTTCCAAGGTATTGAAAGCTCTCCACTTTTTCCACCGGTTGCGAGAAAATATTTATTTGAGAGGATGGTCGGGTTCCGAGGCTGATCATTTTTGTTTTGCCGGAATTAATTTTCAGCCCCACAACTTCTGCATCTCTCTCCACACTTGTTGTCATTTGATGGAGATCTATGCTCCTATGAGAGAGTAAGCAAACATCGCGTAATCCAAGTGCTTTAAATAGGATGTCAAAGTCCATTGGATCCCCCCGCTACCTGACAGAGGCGAGCGCAGTACATCGCTTATCACCAACAAAAACAATATTGGCGACAGAATACAGCCCTGTCTGACTCCGCTTCGGATTTCAAAATCATCTGACAACCTACCATCGTGCAGAACGTGACACTTGGATACATCATATGCTGCTTTGATAATAGCAATTAGTTTTTCTGGGATGCCTCTCCTCTGCAAAGCTAACCAGATATACTCCCTGTTAACGCTATCAAAGGCCTTCTCGAAGGCGATGAACAGCTGATGTAGTGGTGATCGATATTCAACACACTGTTCAATAATGATGCGCAGGGTGTTGATATGATCAATACAGGAGGATCCAGCGCGGAATCCTGCTTGTTCGGCATCGAGTGTGGCCTCAAGGTGTTCTCTGATGCGTTCCAATATGACTTTTGCTACTATTTTGGCAACGGCAGGTAGAACGCAAATTCCTCTCCAGTTTTTTTCTTACTTTGTAAGATTTCTTTTTTTTTGGGAGCTTGACCATAATTCCCTTCTTCCACTCATGGGGGAAGCTTTCGGTGGTCCAGGCTTCTCTTATGGGGGAAGCTTTCGGTGGTCCAGGCTTCTTTTATGAGCGGATGAAGCAGTTCGCTTGATGACGTAGGCGCTGCTTGTAAAAGCTCTGCGGGAATTTGCCTGTTTTCTGTTTCGTACATCCAAGAGACTGCTTCTAAAGCGTCGACTAATCGCGAAGTGGTCAATTTGGTTGGAAGACGCTTGCCTGTCCGTCTACACCCAGCTAATTTTATGACAGAATTTGTGTTCAAACATAGTGCCACCAATCACAAGGCTATTGGCGTTGCAGAAGTCAATGAACCTCTCACCATTATCATTGCAATTGCCGACTCCGTGAGCACCCATCACATGCCTTAGCCCGTTGTTGTTACTGCCAACCTTAGCATTGAGGTCTCCCATAACCAAAATAATATCTCCACGGGGAGTGTTGTTGTAGGCGGATCCTAGTTGACTATAAAAGCATTTTTTCTCGTCATCAGATGCGAACTCCGTCGGTGCGTAACACTGTATAATGGTGACGGGTCGTACTCTACTCTGAAACCTAGCTTTGATAAGCCTTTCCCCAAGGGGCTCCCACGAGTTGGTTGCCGTTTTTGTAAGGAGTAACCCAACTCTAGCTTCTTGAGCGTTTCCTGGATCGTGACCAGAGTAGAGCAGTACAGTGTTACGTGTCGGTGACTTGTATTTGCCCGATCGCAACCATCGCACTTCGCTTAAACCAAGATATCTACCCTGTACCGCATAAATTCTCTCTCTAATTATATAGGAATCTGGCATTGTGCGGACCTTCACTTCCTGCGTCCAGAAGCGTCTTCAAATTCCAGAAACCAATCTTTGTCCGGATGCAATAGCCAAAAGTCGTCAAAGTCAAGTAATGTTGGTTTTTAAATTCGTTTACGTAGCTGCACAGAAAAAATTAACCTAGTGACATTAGTAACGCTTTTACTTTCATCAAAGTTCTTAACAACTTTAATGGTTTATTGCGTAATCCGTCGATTATGACTTTCATTATCATCGCATATCAGTACCCGTGGCTTGATAGTTAGTGTGTAGGACTGCCATGCTAAAGGTAAAGGTTCAATCTAAATCTGTGGGAAATAATTTTTTAACGGGTATTGCTTCTTGCGAGCAATTTACAGATCCTCCACGAGAAATTACTTTAATATAAAATTCTTTGGCATAAAAACTGTAGGTCATCGCAAATGTGCGAAAATTGGTTACATTTAATTCCCCACTTTTGTAGAAAGTTTAAACAATTACCTACATTAGTTTGATGTTATGATACTTTCAATGACAGCCGATTGTGACAGGTGTCAAATGCTGGTATCAAACAAAAGTATAGAAAACATAATCTTTTCATTAATCTATAAACTTATAAGATTATATTATATTTTTGTTTTAGAATCAATTTTTGAACTGACCCAAAAATTACACTTGACAGTGACTGCAACAGACGTGTGTTTAAAGGCACTTGTGAATGTAAACCAACTGCTAATCTGTTTTGGCGACTGCATGTTTCTTAAAATTCGGAAACTTAGTAAAAACAATTTAAAGTGTCATTATTAACTTCCCATAGGAAGTTATTGTAATGGGTTCGATTTGACAAATTGAAAATTTTGACATTTCTCGACGTTTCAAGGTCCCTAGAGTCGAAATAAAAGATTTTTAGAAAGATGTCTGTGCGTGCGTGTGTACGTACGTCCGTACGTCCGTACGTCTGTACGTCCGTACGTCCGTACGTCCGTACGTCCGTACGTTCGCGACGTTTTTTTCGTCGTCCATAGCTCAAGAAGCAGAAGAGATATCGACTTCAAATAAATTTTGTTATACAGATAATAAGGCAGAAAGATGCAGAAAGGGCTCTCAAGAAAATTGCGTGGGTGGTTTTTTTACCATAGCAGTTTAAAAAAAAGGTGAAAATTTTGGTTAACCCTAAATATCTCATGAACCAATGACGCTAGAGACTTGAATTAAATTTTATATTATATATTGTAACGTGATACAAAACAATTATATTTTTGGAAAAAAATTCAATTAACGGTTTTTTTTATAAATCAAAAAAACTGAAAAAAAAAATTTGTCACCTCGAAAATTTTACGACTAAAATATGATTTCATTTCCAAAACAATTTTGTGCAATGAAGAATAATGTTTTTGACATCTGATAAAATTTTGAGAAAAATCGAATTGACAGTTTTTTTACAAAAAACAATAACCTAAAAAAAAAATAAAAAAAAAGTTGGTAAAAATTGAGTTTTGACTCAAATATCTTTTCAAGACTTTGAGATATTGGCTTTAAACTACTTTTATCTTTCAAAAAATGTTGTTTTCAACATTCAGTAAAATTTTGAAAAAAATAGAATTAATAGTTTTTTTACAAAAAATTAAAAACCGAAAAAAAAATTTAGCAAAAGTTGGTAAAAATTGATTTTCGACTTAAATATCTTTTCAAAAATTTGAGATTATGGCTTCTAACTAATTTTAGCTTATAGGAAATATTGTTTTCAACATTAGGAACAATTTTGAGAAAAATCGAATTGACGGTTTTTTTACAAAAAATAAAAACCTAAACAAAAAAATTAACAAAAGTTGGTAAAAATTGATTTTCGGCTCAAATAGCTTTTCAAAAATTAAAAATATTGGCTTCAAACTTATTTTATTTCACAGAAAATATTGTTTTTTATATTCAGTAATTTTTTTATAAAAATCCAACAGTCCGTTTTTTCATAAAAAAAATAAAATCTACAAAAAATAGAACGCAAATTTGGCAAGAATTGATACATTTAGACAAACTTTTAAGCAAGACAAATCGATAGACGGGATGGGAAGTTATCAGTGTGGGTCGCATCCCAGCCTCTTTTTTTTGTTTAGATTTAGATTGATTTTTGTGAATACAAATTTGGGTAGAATGGCACAAGTTTTGGATCGGACACGAGATTTAATTTAACTGATTCATAGTACGTTTCCACCAACAAATAATCCGAGTTTTAAGGCAAGTGATTTAAAATAAATCATGAGGTGTTTCCACCAAAGAAAAGGAGATTAATTTGACGTTTGGTCAATGTCATAACAACCAAACTTCAAATTATTCTCCTTTCGAATAGAAAAAAAATATGTATTTGTTCACTCATCATCCATCTGTAAGTAATTAGTTTTATTATATTCTTGTACATATTTATTATTTTTGTATACTTAAATTTTATTTCGTCTGTGATTTCTTGAAAGTTGTTTATTGTTTTGAATTTGAGTCATATGGAAGTGAGACAGATAGTTTTTGTTGACATTTCCATCTGTCAATAAACGAAATTGGCGTTTAAATGGGTCGGTTCAACAATTATTCTCCGAAAAAAAAGTTTGTTTGATTTGAAAAACTAATGTTTCCAAGTAGATTTCAATGAGTTTTATTTGAAATCTTCATTTGAGGAGATTAAATTTTATATGGTAAATCTTCGAGATTTCAAGGAGATTTGTGACAAATCTAGCTAAATCTCAGTTTAGTGCCCGGTGGAAACGTAGTATCAGTCTTTTAATTTAATTGATTCAATCAGCCCCGATCCCATTTCAGAAACTTTTACGAATCCCACAACGTACATATTTGGCGAATAATTTTTTTTTCACGATTCGTATCACAATTGAATTCATAATAAATTCAAAAAAAAAAAAAAAAAACAACTATGGAATTCATATTTTTGAACGGTTTAAAAAATAAATTTTAAGTTTTATAAACATTTTTCTACAGTATAATTTAGTTATATAGCGATTAAAGCAACTTTGGCTACTGCAAAAACAAGAAAGTCATCTACTCTTGTAATTTACTTTCTTCTTCAAGAAGGTCCAACATTTTGAAAATCATATCAAATGCAAAAGTTAAAATCCTTTCATTTTATGACTGAGTATGTTTTGTTAACGTAGTATTTGAATTATTAGAACCTTCAGAATTAGTATTGATGACTCAAATAATTTCCAAATTTTCCACTTTTTGTACGTAAACTTCTATTTATTTTTGGCTGTTTTTTGAATAAGCTTAATTTGGTTTTTTAATTACTTTTCCCGTATGAGTTGAGGTATGTATAATTTAACTCAATAAAAAGTCGACAGTTTATCGATTGACATTAGACACTACAAATCAACACAAAACTATTATTAAATGATTAATTCTTTTGTTAAAATGTATTAACAATTCCTTACTTTCCTTTATGATTTTTATTAATACTTTTAAATTGGCTTGTCTTGCAGTTAATCCAAAGATTATTTGAAAAATCAAAATATTTGATGAAAATTGGATTTTTCTTTTGTAAAAAGTGATAACATAAAACAAATAAAATTACACGTTGAATACAAATATAAAATTTTATAAATTGCGAGCATGCTGCCAACAGAAAATTTATAGGGCCCAACATCAAAATTACCATCAGACACATCGTTATGAAAATAATTAACTTCGATATTGTTGAGCATTTTATTTTCGTATTTATTGCTTAAAAATAAAAAAAAAGCCAAAGCTTTCACATTTGATTGCCTAAAACGATGGTATGTAAAAAAAAAACATCAATTTTTTTAAAACTTTCGTTGTCCTCCCCCTCTCTCTCTTTCTACACATCCTTTGTTTTGTTCGACTTTTGATATATTTAAATGTTGTGTCTATTTTTCGCTATTTCTGTATATCTTTGTGTTACCCAATTTTTCTGCAACATAACACGTTCAAGGATACAAAAACTATCTCAAATTGAAGAAAATCGGCTGCTCTCCATGAATTCCCGATCGAAATCTGTTGATCGACCAATATTGCAACGGTCCAAACGTATCTATCCCAAATTGAGATCGTACACGTCTGTAGACGAACGGAATAGCTGTTCGAATAGCACCACAACATTATTACCATCTCCAACATCCGACAGTCCAATTCTTGAAAATGTCATCAACCCTGCTTCCAATTTGATTGTAACCAATGTAACCAACAGGCCGAAGACCTTACTAATTTCTGGCAAGTTTTACAATTTAACGACTCTCTTGATATAATTTTATGAACTTATTTTTCGTTTTTAGAAATCCCCTCATCGAGAAGATGTTCTGTACCAGCATTAAGCTTGCAACATTTGGGTCATCTAAGTCGAAGGAGAGATTCGTTGGGAATATTTGCTGAAGAGGATCCACTTGGTTTGGAGATAAAGAAGAGACATCGAATGATTCAGCGTCATTAAATGAAGTAAAAACGTTGAGAAGAGAATATATAAATGGAGGAAATCTTCTTTGATGAGAAATCAATCATCAATTTTCTATGTATCCGTCCTTCCACTGTCTGATTATAAAAGTCTTTCCCTTTTGACTAATTTTTTGAATTTTTGCTTATTGTATTTCATACCATGAAATTCGAAAAACATTTTTTCGAATAGTTTAAAAAGACCTCAAATAAAATTAATGAGTGTTAATTCATTTGTAATTATAATAAAAATTGTTTTCCTTTTTTTTCATATCTCAAGCCCATTATAATACATTTCTTTAATTAAACCAAACCGTACAGAACAAATGTAGACATATTTATTGTGATGCAAAAGACTGTCAAATTAAAAATAACAACCTTGGACAATCAAAATAATAGTACTCAATAAAAAATCTTGAATTGGGCGCCATTTAAGCATAGTAACTTCTTTTAAACTCAATTGACTTAATGATTTTTAAAATTTATTTTAAAATTTATACATGTCAAACATCGAAGCTTATTAAAATATATAAATAAAATCTTAAAAAAAAATTAAAAGCAAAATGTCAAAAAACAAATTAAAGTCCAACGATTCAAAGAAAACTATTCCAATTGAAACAGAGGACTACCAATTGATAACGCTTGAAGAAAATCATGTTTATCAAATAAAGCACGAGAACTTAATACAGCGTATTTGGAACAGCACAATGTTATTTGCAGGTTTGTAAGAATTATGTACACATATGTACATACATACATACATACTACATATTTGAGTTTCTTTCAATTGAAACTGAATTTCCCCAGATGTTGAACTTAAAGTCAAGGAAATTGAAAAGAATGAAAATTTGATAAAAGAGGTAAGAAACTATTTTGTATTGTATTGTATATTGAAATTTTTTCAGTCATCTGAAAAAAGACAGACATGAGCAAAACTTTTGTTTTATATTTCAATTATTGTCAATATTAAAGAAAAATCTAAATTTGAGTGCCTCATCTTTAATTTAAAGGAATCTTTTTAGCAGCTCATCCTTTATTTTTAATACTAAATATTTAAGACTTGAATATTTACAATTTCTTATAGTTGTGAAATAATTTTTTTTTTTTTTAAATTTAAAGTGGCAAGAATATCTATCTTGTGATAAAATACCAAAACCATACGATCCTCAAAATATTCGTAGTTTCTTTGAAAAATCTCATCTTTTGGAAAAAGAAGATATTGAAAACACCATTAACTGGATGTTGGCTATTGATGAGTGTAGTATTTTAAATCAAGATATCGATTCTCAAAACATGACAAAGATCTTTTTGAAAGAATACATCAGAGATGATTTTGGTGTACAATATGATAATCGAATATGTGACACCATGGAGGTGTGAAGAAGTTTATGTTTATTTTATAGAAATATGTTTTCATTATTTATTTTATATTTTTTTAAGTTATTGAAACGAATTGAATCGTTTTTAAAAATTTCACATAAAGAAGTGTCGAGGAAGGTGTTGCGTGATATTGAAGAGGTATGTATTAACAAAAAATTGTAGAATTATTTTTTTTAAAACTACGATTACATCAGAAAAAATAATATGGTTAAAACCAGGGCCGTCGAGAAGAATTCCGGGTTCGGGACGGAAAAATCTCGGGCCCCCCCATATTTACCATTTTTTTCAAAGTTCATGCCTACTAATATGGTACGTTCTAATTTCAATTACGAATAGCATGAAATTGGTTGGAATTAACGGAAATAATAATTTTTTATTTGCAAAGTGAACCGAAAAAAAAGTTTTAATCATCAAATTAATCACGGGTATAGTCCAGTTTAGTTGAAATAGAAGATGGATAGAAAATAATTCTACATGCGAGTAGATCAGATTCCGAACAGAATCATACATTCAATCCGATATTGCCAACGACATGTTGGTTGGTGGATTAACTATTTAAAAAAAAAAATAGCATGAAGATCTATTACCTACTATGAAAATAAAATAGAGCGAAGTAAAAGTATTTGAAATTTGTCTTTTTGTATGTATTTAAAAGGTTTACATTAAATACTCTTTATTGTTTTTCTTTATATTAAAATATTATCACAATGTTTTCATTAGAATTAGTTTGCATTCAATGAAATATTTCTTTTTGCAAACGAGCTTTACTAGCTTTCTGAGCAGCGAAACAACTTATAATTACATCGAAATTCAATTTCATTGCCAAAGGTACTTCGATACATAGTGTAACAAGTCCAAAAACACGATCTTGTGATGAGCCACGAACGATGAAAATTCTTTTTCTGGCAAGGATGCTAAATGAACGTAAACGTTCGGTACTAGCTACGGTTACAGGTACGGAGAGCAACACAAATGTTGGGGAAAATCGTCTCCAAGTTCTGAGAATAAATAGTATTGAGCAAACAGAATGGCGGAAGTTCTGCTTCAAAATTGTTTTTTCAGATGAATTATTTCTTCTTTCAACTCTTGAGACACATGCGAGTTATACTTTTGGATGAACCTTGTAGCGGAGTTTTTAATCTCAATTTCGTCCATTGTTGAAAACTGCCATAAAAATGAAAATGTAGCATTCAAATTCTTCATCGTATCGAACCGTCGAGAAATTCCAGATATAATTAAATCAACTAAGACGTAAAAGGTGTTTTTCTTGAAATTTATTTCTTCGTCTGTTTCAATTTGTTCCCCAACTCCTCGATTTTCTCCAAAATGTCTCTTTAATTGCCTTTTTCTGTTCGATGGGAACGACTCTGGAAAATCTCCCAAGCCAGTAACAACTGCTTTGCATTCAGATAAATTTGATCCCATTCGTTTCGAATAAAGTTCAAATCGGAGATCAAGTTGTTAAGATTTCGAATTTCAACGTCAATAGTCATGTTTCTGACTTGAAGAATGATACTTTTTTTCATTTATAACCTTGCACCAAATCGAAGACGTCAGGACGCATTCAAATTTGTGCATATATTTTAAAACGCCATTTACATCTCTTCGAGTTTCAGTTTCAGTTAAATTAATATCACTTAAGGCTTCTAATGATGTTCTAAGTTCTAAGGTTTTTCAGATGGTTTCACTGCCTCAATTCTAGCTGACCATCTTGTATCGGAAAGTTTGTGAAGGGATCCGGGTACATTTTTCTTAAAAATTTCCCAACGTTGGGCACTGCTGCTAAACAATTTGAAACACATTTGAACAACTCCAAAAAATGTTATTGCGGCAGCAGTACAACATTTCGCTGAATCGACTCCACACAAGTTAGGGCTGTGAGCTGCACATGGTGAATACACGGTGAATTCGGATTTTTGTTTAATTAAGCCTTTGTGCACCATTATACTGTTCTTTCATATTGCTTCCATTTTCATAGCCTTGTGCACAACAGTCTTCTAAAGGGATTTCGTTCTTTGCCAATGTTTCGCAGATCAAATAGCTGTATTGCGGTGCCAGTTTTTTTGTTGCAATCGACAAATTCCAAAAACCGTTCTTAGATGGTGAACACATTTTATTCCAATCGCAGATATCGCAAAATAAATGTGTTTTGTTCCACATGACTTAAATCGGGTGTTGCATCGACAATTATAACAAATTATTTGGCGTTTTCAATCTCCTTCAAAATAGCTGAATTAACATGTTTGGCACAAATTTTGATGAACTTTTTCCAAGTTTTTTTTTTGACGACACTTTTATGCTGAGGAGCACGTGATTGCTGCCATACTTTTCGAGCTTTTCGTTTTTCGCGTATCAATTCTTTTATATCTTCTGGAATTTTTTCTTCGTATTGCCTTGACTTTTTACTACAGATCGGAGTATTATTCCAAGCTGCTTCTTGAACAATATTTATAAATTTTTCTGTTTCATCTTCTAACTCAAACGGAATTTGCAAAGAGACGTTCAGTATAATTCTATGTTCGCAATCTTCTTTGAATTTATCCCAATTTGTGTTATTATTTGTTAAAATTAGGGGCTTTTCTTTTTCGATTACGTTACTGTTTATTGTTAAGATAACGGCCGAGTGATCCGTAGAAAAATCGAAGTTATCATCTACTGTCAGATATTTTCTGTTAATTCCTCTTGCGATGAAAAAGTCAACAAGATCGGGTGTTTTCGCTGTATCGGTTGGCCAATACGTTGGTTTTCCTGATGAGAAAAATTCAAAGTTACATTCAATACCCGCTTTGTAGCGTTGTCTACCCTTCGTCGAAATGCAACGTGATCCCCAAAATGAATGTTTCGAATTGAAGTCGCCGCCAATAATAAATTTTGGACCTAAAGCGTTGAAAAGATCTTTAAAATCGTTTTTGTCTATCTTGGACTGAGGAGGATAGTAAATAGACGCAATATTAAAAAATACGTGTCTAACTTTTATGCTAACGGTAGTAACTTGCATTGTATCGAGCTCGATATTTATCTCAAACGAATGATTGATATTTTCTCTGATAAATACGGAAGAACCACCCCTTGCTCTTTCGGATGGATGGCATGCGTGGTAAGCCGAATAACCTTTAATACTTAAATTTGAGTCTTTTTTCAAATGAGTTTCAAAGATCAAACAAATATCTATTCTTTCGTTAAGTAGACCCGTTTCTAGTTCTTCGATTTTTGCGGTAAGTCCGTTCGCGTTCCATGTTATTATTTTGAGTTGTTGGGACAACTGATCCATGTTTACGGTAAATTTGGTGTTTTAAGAGCCGCCGACTCAAATTTGTCCAATTTCTCAAGAATAATTGTGTTAATTCTCCCTTGTTCTTCTAATCGTTCAAGTATAAGGGAAAATACATTTTGAACGGAGTCAGGTTTAATAGTTTTAGGTTTTTCGGGCGCCGTGACTTGAGCGTACGTGTTCGTCTTTTTTGTTTTTATGTTTTCTGAGGGTAAAACGTTTTCATTATTTTTCCCGTCCGTTTTACTCGACGCTTGAGTATTAGTCTTGGTTTTAAATTTTAATTCTTTGTTTTACTTTGAGGTATTTTTTTTAGTTTTCTTACTAAATTCTTCGCGCCTCTTTAACATTTCCTTTGCGACCTCACAGCCACGGTAATTTGCTGGATGATTACCTTTGCAATTCGCGCATGTAGCCGGAGTTTCTTTTTTAAGACGGCATACATCAGTCATGTGCTTTCCCGCGCATTTAACGCAAACGGGGTCCTTCTGACAATAAGCTGCTGTATGGTTAAAACCTTGACATCGCTTGCACTGAGGAATAAGGCGTTTGTTCTTTCTTAGTGGTTCGATTTTTACAACAATATTCATTATAGTTTTAATATTATAAACATTGTCTACATTTTCATTTTTATCGAAACTTAGAATAAAAATATAGGTAAGCGGTTTCGATTCCTTTTTCTCGCTTCAAAAGATTTGTTGCGTCAAGAATCTTAAATCCTTTGGTTTTTAAGTCCGAAAGGATGTCTTCTTTTGAACAAGAGGGATGAAGTCCTCTAACTACTACACGTAAAGGTCTTTCTTCTTTAATTGAATAACTATATCATTCAATTTTTTCATCGCTGAGTTTTTTCGACAGTTTTCTATAAGAATCTGAATCATTTACGTTAATTTTCCACGTATTATTGTGAGTGGATGTAGCTTTGAAATTCTTTTGCGCCGTTTCTTTTAGAATAGGAAGAATTTTGTTATAATCCGCTTGACCAACGATGTTTATCGGTGGAGGAAGTTTCTTATTCGCAGAAAACTGATCTTTCCGTGTAATTTTATTTGGTTTTAGCTGATTTTGGAACTTAGGCGAATGTTCAGCCTTCCGTTTTTTACAAGGTCTACTTTTTTCAGTTTCCCGAGCAAGTTCATCTTCATCAGTTTCATATTCGTGCCGATCTCGATGTTGTGGACTTAGAGTATTTACTTTCATGTTTTCAGAAGTTTTTAACATCTTGTTCTCTTCACGAAGACTTTCGACTTCTTTTTTAAGCTCTTCGTAGAGTCTTATCATTTCGTTCAGCTTCTTTTGCAGTTCACAATTGTCCTGCTCAAAACTGTTTGTTTTCGGTGAGTCGCTTTTAGTGCCTTTTGGCACAACCGGTGGACTCTTTCTGCCGGTAACTCTCGGTACAGATGGAGGTGATCGAGGGACCTAATGCGCTTTCGAGAAAGGATTTATCAAATGCAATAAATGGCTCTCCCCAGAATCCGTAGAGCCTGCCTCCGAAGAGGATGGATTTGCCAGAGAAACTGGCTTTCCACCTGGGGTAATTAATCTATTTGTTTTTTCCATTGCATATTTTGTATACTTATGTAGTTCTCAGTATACGGAGATTGGATTTTAGTCGCCTTTTACGACAAGCATACCTTACTTCGGGTAAATTCTTAACCCCTACCCGAAGGGGTAGTGCTCCTGAAGTAACGGGTCATAATGACTAATTAATTCCAAAATGCCCAAAAAATTACCATTATTTGGCTCTCCAATAAGTTTGCCATCGCCCGATACCGAATCAAAAATTTCGTTTACAGCAGAAACAAAAATAGAAGAAAAGAAACTTTATAACAACAGAAACCAAAATGAATATTTGTGTTTTGTTTTAATTTGCCGGGCCCCTTATTTTGACTTTAAAAATTTTCAAAATAAAATAAATTTGAAATTTGCGTTAAATTAAATAAGAAAAGCGAAACAATTTATTATAACTTTCTTTCAATAGTTCAGAGTTGCCCAATTTTCCATTAAATATTAAGAAAAATGTACGCCAATAATAATCAGGGGCCCAGATCGGCAAGCTTGTGACTGATAGATTGGCAGATAACATGCAAACAGGGGCCCGATTGCGAAAGCATGAATGATTTTAAATTTTCGGGCCTCTAAAAATAAGTGGAAATAGGTATGTTGATGATAAATGCCCATTAACGCAATACGATTAGTTTTGAATTAAAGGGAATTCCTTTGAAAAAAAAACAAACAAATTATGTCCCAGGGGACGATCTGATATGAGGAACTGTATTATTACTATCGCTATCAGTCTGCTTACTCGTATTTTTACCTTAAAGGAGTCAACAAAACTTAAAAATTGTAGATAGCAAAATGCTTGGTTCTTGAATTTGAGGATAGAGGTGCATTTAAGTACATAATTTCTCTAAAAAATTAAATTAAAACAAATTAAGGTATAAACAAATAAGTTATGAAGAAACGATTGTGTGGCACTCACAAATTACACGTTTCGGAATCTCTTTTCACTTCAAATTTCAAGAAATTCAAAGCTTTTATATCAATAAATATGAAACGTTTATTATGTTTTTAGTTAAACAAAAGTTTCACTTTTACTGTTTTTAGGACATTTATATTATTGAAATTCGTGGTTAAATCTCAGTTCTAGAGCGTCTAAAGCAAATTCACTTCAAAAGCAGATTTATTTAATTTTTTCAGACCTTTTATACGAGTATTCAACAGAAAATCAATTTTAAAAGAAACAAAATGTACGACTGGGCACGAGTACGATAACTTTGGTGACAAGATATAATAACGGTTTTTGGTAGAGGGGCTTAATACAAGTATTTTTTACTATGGGAGGGGGGTCTATCTCACCCCGTTCAGGCGGTAGGGGCAATTTAAAAAAATTATTATTTAAAATGGAAAAAAATAATTAAAAAATAACGGTGATACTTACAATTAAGTTTTATACATTTTTTTTAAAGCTAACATTCTGTTTTATTAGCCAGTTTTTAATTCAGTTCAAAACTATGCGTAGCTGTGAGAACCGGGATGAAAAAGAAACAGTCCCACATTTTCTATGCCATTGTCCGGCCCTGGCCAGGAAAAGAGCATTCCACTTGGGTAAGGAATTCTTCAACGGTATTGAGGAACTCTCAGAATTCAAGATCAAAGATTTGATCTCATACCTAAATAGCACAAAGTGGCTTTAACCCCCTCCCCCCTTATTTCTCCCTCACTAAATGGTACTATGAGATAATAGGCCGTAGGGTAGGAGAATAAAATTACATTTTATATTTTACATAGGACTGCACGTGCGGAACGTGCACCATCCATAGCCCATTTTCAAATCCATTCAGAATCTCACGAGGTATGGTATCAAAACGGCGCACTCAGCGCTAATTGTGTCCTGCGCGAAGCAGGACAGCCATTTCTACCTACCTACCTACCTACCATGCGTAGTTTTTGAAAAATTTAATTTTAAACTCAAAATTTGAGTATAAAAAGTTAAAAAAAGGTTTAAAGTGTAATTTTTCAATACTTCAAGATTATCTACCATTGTTTTTATTTCAGAATTTATTGCTCTTATTTTTTATTGATCAAAAACTGAAAACTAGATGATTTTATGTCTTTTAGTTTTTGAGAAAATTGAAAATAACCACAACTACTATTTTAATTTAATTCTTTTTTTTTTGCTTGAGTGGTCTTATTTTGATAGTAACAATGGTAGGTGCGAGTTTGGGTGTATGCAACAGTGGTATCTGTAAGGGGGGGCATGGTGCCCCCCTGCAACCCCTCTGCTTAGGAACACTATAGGACTTGGGGTGGGTGCAAGTTGGAGTGCGTTCAAGGGGGGGAGGGGGCACGGTTCGGTGGGTGCAAGATGGGGTGCATGCAAAGTTTCTTTGCATTTAAATAAGCTGGATTTAAGAAAAATTAATTTACCCTAGGTGTATCTTAATCTATATTCGATTATTACTATCAAAATAAGACTACGTTAATACTTAAGCAAGGAAAAAGTAATTTAATTAAAATATTTATTTTGGTAATTCTCAATTTTCTCAAGAACTAGAAGACATAAAGTCATCTAGTTTTCAGTTTTTCATCAAAAACAAATAAGAGCAATGAATTCTAAAAAAAAAAACAGTAATTGATTTGAAAGTTTTGAAAAAACTACACTTTAAACCTTTTTTTTAATTTTTTTTTGCATAAATTTTTAGTTTAAAACAATTTTTTTCAAAAACTATGCATAGTTTTGACTTGATTTAAACACAAGCTAATAGACAAAAATATTGGCTTTAAAAAAAGGTATAATACTTAATTGTAAGTATTACCGTTATTTTTTAATTATTTTTTTCCATTTAATGTAAATATTTTTTTAAATTGTCCCTATCGCCTAAACGGGGGAGATAGACCCCCCCTCCCATAGTAAAAAATGCTTGTTTTTAGCTGTTCTATACAAATCCGTCATTAAACTTTGTCGCCAAAGTTATCGTATTCTCCCCTACGACTGGGTCGCTAGAACTTGCTAATGTCTGCCAAAAAGTCTGTTTAAAAATATTTCCTATATTTTAAGATTTAAAAATTTAACTTATTTTTTTTTTTCGAAAATCATTTTAAATTTTAAATTTTGTCTTAAAAATATTTTTGGTAAGCACTAAATAAAGTGCTTATAGATATACATACATTTTACATTTAAATTTCGATATCGAGTGATCGATATCATAAAATAAAAAAAATGACATTCTTGATCATCAAAAATCATCATCAATTTGATCATCGACAAGAGCTTGTACAGAAAAAGAAGGTTATTGACATCGGTCAATTAGTTCTTGAGAAACCCTAAAAAAATGAAGGTTTTATGAGGGGTACCCTTCTGGAGCAATACCAAAATATATTTTTCTTGTAGAAAGAAGCCAAATTAAGAATACAAAATTTAGAGAACGTTTTCAAAAAATCACATATTTTTAAATTGATGATTTCTTATTCAAGGTTTTTTCTTTAAAACCTGATTATTTGCTCTTTTTCTTAGAAACATATTTTATGAAAATAATTTAAAGCATGACTAAAGCTTTTTCAAATTCTAAATTGAGTGAAACAAAAATTTGAGTTGTTTTTGACAGAAAATCGCTTTTTGGTGAATGTCGTTAAATTACTAACAAATCTTTAGATGAAATCTTTAGTTATACAACTTGACTGTATAAGCTTTATGGCTCAAATGACCCCCCTGGATCGTCCATTGGTCAAAAGTCGATGTGCTGTGTTTTTGGAATAGGGCTGAACATCCGATTCATATTATGATCTTGGTCCTGTCTTCAGTTAAAAGTAGTACTTTTAGCAACAAAGTTTAAGGAAGTAAAATACAAATTTTGTTTTCATATACAAAAAATTAATAATTTAAAATATAATGGGGGTCATGCCCATTAACGCAATACGATTAGTTTTGAATTAAAGGGAATTCCTTCGAAAAAAAACAAACAAATTATCTCCCAGGGGGGATCATGACCCCTACTCCCCCCTCCCCCTGGATACGCCTTTATTCTACCAACAGAGATGCCCATTGTCGTCAGCTTTCTTTTAAAAAAAAATTAAATGTGTCATTTCCCATTGTCATTGCCATGAAGATGTCAAAACATTTTTCTAGACGATTATTTTATGTGTTTCTTTTTATGTATGTAATTTTTATTTTAATGGTAGAAATTAACACAAATTAAGAAGACAAATAAGTAGATCGAAGTTGCTTACTCTGCGATAGAAAGTAACTTTGCCACTCTGAATAGTGGCCAACTTGGAACATTTTCGAAAATATTTAAGTTGTGTACAACTTAATTCCTTAGTGAATGTTAATACAAAATGCTAGAGTAATACTAAGATCGCAGTTTTTGGCCATAAAACAAGGAGTTAAGAGTATATAATGAACTAAGAACTTTTACTTTCTTTGATGTAACCTTATAGATTTTTGAATACTACTTTTATCAGTGTTTTCTTTTTCCATACAATTTTATAGTTGGACCAATTTGCCCAAAACAAAATTTGTAATTATATCGATAATTTAACATATCGTGTTTTATCATCTGAAGTTGCTTACATGGAGTGAGTTTGCTAAAATTTCAAAGTGAATTACATAATCATAGAACGCTTCTTTTTTATTAGACCAATTGATGCAACAACTGCAGAATATTCTTTTAAGGGTCAACATTTTGATATTCATCTTTGGACTTTTCAAAACGTTCCTCTTCATTTGGATCCTGAAGAGTAAAAATTCTAAAATATTTTCTTTTTTGTCAATACTTAAAAAATAATTTTATTCTAGAATAAAATCAAAACCCATTGAATTTGAACAAATTAAAACCAATTT
This sequence comes from Eupeodes latifasciatus, assembly GCA_920104205.1. Classification (NCBI taxonomy): domain Eukaryota; kingdom Metazoa; phylum Arthropoda; class Insecta; order Diptera; family Syrphidae; genus Eupeodes; species Eupeodes latifasciatus. Next base: position 71,048,956 of record OV049924.1, on the reverse strand, counting down.
GATTGTACCATTTAGTGTTTTGTCAGAAAATATGGTCATAAGAGGTTTACATTATCATTTCGATCATTTTAGTTATAGCGCTAGGTACTATGAATTACCGACGCCACCGATGAATGATCAGATTGAAAAAAGTAAGTATATAATTTATAATATAAACATTTTATACTTTTGTTTAAATAATATGTATAAATTTGCTAGGTTTAAAAATTTGCCTTCAAAAAGAATGGGCGAGTCATTTGAAAATTCAAGCCGAAGTTAAAACCAAGATGATAAAAGAAAGAGCTGATTTTGAAGAAGCAGTCAGGTAAGTTTATTAAATAACTTTTGATAAACTAATTATTTATTAATTATTTAAAAAAAGGTTTTTTCCTTATTGACCGCAAAAATCGTAATAAAAAGGCAAAAAATCAATAAGGAAAAAACCTTCTTTTAAATAATTAATTAATCCGACCACAAACCTGGCTAAATCATCACAAATTAATTGTGAATCTATATATATAAAAATGAATTGCTGTTCGTTAGTCTCACTAAAACTCGAGAACGGCTGAATGGATTTATCTTATATTAGTCTTGAAATGTTCGTGGAGGTCTAGGGAAGGTTTAAAAAGCGAGAAAAAATCGAATAATTTCCGGCAAAACTCTAAAAACAGCCCTTTTCTATTTCCCATACAAACGTTTTCTAGAGTCAATTTGAACTTTATTGCTATTCAATAAAGTTCATATTAAATTATAATCACTCACTGTTGTCTAAGCAATTTAGGTGTGTTCCTAACGTCAAAGAGTCAATTTGCAATTTATTACCGCTGCATAAAGTTCAAATTTAATCATATCTATTAAAATAGCCTTCGCGTGCGCTTTAGAGGATCTAATGTCGCGTTCCGAAAATAAACAAAAGTGCATCGCGAACGTGACAAAAAATGTAATAAACTATTAGTAGTACTGATTTCCAATTAATTTGGTCGGCTTCGCGAAATTTAATTTTAGCTAACTTCAGTTGTAACTGTATCAGATTATTTTTTTTAAGTTTGATAAATTCTAAGTTTTGTCACAAATTAAGTTTCTGAACACAACCATAATATTTGAAATTAGATTTGACAACTAACTAATATGTCAATCATTCTGTCGCACTTCAGAACACGGAGATTTATGGCTTAAAAGTAAACTCCAAAAAAATAAATAAAAAAAATCAGAACACGGAAAAAAGTATTACGATTTACGATATTGAGTTACGATCATGGTTACGATATTCTATGCGTGCATCCTTCTATCTTTGTGAGTGACTAGTGACGATTACCGCTACGTGCGCGAGAACTTTCTTTATTTTTGTGATCCTTTGTTATAGTGACATTTCAAGTAGTGTGCTATTTTTTTGTTGATATTTTGTGATAGTGACACGTTACTGTTAAGTGAGCGAGAAATTTTTTCACTTTGATTAATTACGTTACGATGCCCAGGAGAAGACGACCTGACTAGGTCGTCGCAGTCAATCAAATGTGTGGAGAGCTACCTCACGTGCTAACCGCACTGATGACCAGAGAGAAACAGATCAAGAAAATAGTCGTATTGCTATGTCAGAATTGCGTTATTTAGTGAGTGACAATGAAGTGGATAGGCGGCTTAGAATGCAACGAGTTCATGCACATCAAACACAACAACAGCGTGCACGACATGATGAAATTGAGCGAATCCGCAGACGCACTGCTCCTGTGATTCTTGAACGAGCTGCATTCCACTATGATCCGACAAATCGGTAACAATTGGGGAAATGAAAATAATTTGTAAATATTGTAAGGCGTTAAAATACATTGGTGAATATACTGGATTATGTTGTGCTGGAGGCAAAGTAAAATTGCCACAATTGGTCCCACCACCAGATCCTTTACGCTCTTTAGTTTCTGGAATTGGAAATGATTCTAAGCACTTCTTGGCCAACATTCAGAAATATAACAACTGTTTCCAGATGATATCATTTGGGGCTACACATATTATACAAGACAATTTCATGCTCACTTTCAAGGTATTATACCAGAATATTTTATAATATTCAAGTTTGTACTAAAATATATATACAGCGTGTAACGGAAGGTGGTATCAACCCTGAAGGAGGTGAATGTGCTCATGAAACTCAACAACTTTCCCCAACATCAACTGTTGCTGATGAACTTAATTCATGCCTAAAATCATCGAATTTGTGGCAGTACGTAAAAACACTCCAATTAACAAAAAACATGCGAGTATTTTTGCAACATGATGAAACTGCAAATGTGTTTGCGAAGCAGTTGTTAGATATTGGAAATAATAAAGTTGCAATGGACACCTCGACCGGATTCATCACATTACCCACAGATTTCTGTCACGTCACAGATTCAAAAGAGGAGCTTATTTAGCGTGTTTTCCCAGATATAGCGCAAAAGTTCAATAACCATAATTGGCTAGGTGAACGAGCAATATTGGCAGCGAAAAATAAAGATGTCGAGGGTCTCAATGCGATCATTCAGAATTTTCTTCCAGGACAGTTGGTTTCCTTCAAATCAATCGACACCGCACCGTTATGAACCAGGATGACGTAGTCAACTATCCCACGAAGTTATTAAATTCACTGGAATTGCCTGGATTACCACCTCACAATTTGCAGTTAAAAGTAGGATCAGTTGTCATCATGCTGCGTAACATTAATCAACCTCGACTATGCAATGGAACAAGACTGGCTGTGAAAAAGCTGATGAATAACATCATTGAGGCAACAATCATAAAAGGAAAATACAAAGTAGAGGATGTCTTGATCCCGCGAATACCGATGATTCCAACGGATTTACCATTAGATTTTTAACGCTTACAATTTCCAATACGTCTGGCCTTTGCGATGACAATAAATAAATCGCAGGGACAGTTTTTAGAAGTTTGCGGAATGAACTTGGAGTTTCCCTGTTTCGCGCATGGACAATTATACGTAACGTGTTCGCGCGCCGGAAAACCGTCTTCTTTGTTTATTTACGCACCACAAAACAAAACAAAAAATATAGTTTATGAGAAAGCTTTACATTGATTAACAAACTGTATAATAATGTGTGTCTGTTAATAAAAATTTAAAACTTATAAATAGCCAGTATTTCAGGAAAACTCTGTTTTTTTAAGTAAGCAACATGATGTGTCGAAAATAATAATAAAACTTCATGCGTCATTAAAAAAATGTTTTTTTATTCAATACGTTTTGTTCGTTTTGAAATAAATTTATACAAAAGTTTAGGTCTTTTATTTATCGATTGAGGCAGTAAGAAGTCTGCCGGGTCAGCTAGTTTAATTATAATTATTTATTGTTATTTATTGTACTATTCGTACTAGAATATCAGCTTGTTAGACTTGACCATTCCTTATTCCGTCAATTTCATTGAATGTTTTGAACAACAACAAGAACTTAAAGGTGCTACCACTCATTGTTTTGGCTGGAGATATAGTAGCTATTTCGTGCAAAGCACGAGTGGTAGCACCTTTAAGTTGTTGTTGTTGTTCAAACATTCAAACTAATTATTATAAACAAACAGTTTATCTGAAAAAGAGCATATACTTCTTTCTCCTTGTCTTTAGATTGAAAGCTGAACAAGAGGAAATTAAAGCCAAGGAGGCAACAAATAACGACAACCCCAAAAAGACTAAACCAAAAAAGAAAGAAGGGTCTGTGAATCTTAACAAAATTCCCAAAGAGCCTCCCATAGTTACACCCGATCTGGTACCTATAGTTCGGAAAGACTTTCTAGAACAGGACTCTACAGATTATACGAACGCTATACTAAATTATCATCCTAATAAATTGGAACTATCAAAAAGCGAGGTATATATTTATTTATTAAAAATGATATTATATACAATTTCTTATATGATTTAGTTTTATTTTCAACTTAAATCTTATTTAGTCCCTAATTCCTATAATCTTGTTTTTAAGTTAAATTTAAGGCAATACCAAATTCTTGGCGGAGTCTATCAAATCAATTCCCTCTCGAAGCCTAGTACTACAAACTTTCCCAAGTTAATCATGACTTGGTATCAAACAGACAAGAATATTGAACACAAACCCATTGAAATAAAGTCAGATGCTTTTGAAAATGATGATATTTCAAAGTTTTTTGAAATATCTTTCGAGCTACCAGATTATATTTGTCAATGGGATGCTCCAATTGCATGTTTGTTTGAAGACCATCGAACTCCAACACAAGATGTTGATTTGTTTGAAACAACAAAATCCTTGAAAATCCGTTCGCCTATAATTCTAAATGATTTTAATCTTTATGGGCTTTTCACAAAACCAATGATGTATGATTTCCTTGAGAACATTATTCCAAGAGTTATTTCCACATTTAATTTTCCCGAGGATTTTCATGATGAAAATGTTGATGAAAAAAACAAAGCAGCTCTAGGGCGCCCTAAGAACACAGCAGAAGATGAAGAAACCAATAGGGAACTTGAAATGCAAATACAATTATTATCTTTCGATCAACAAAACAGCCCTGAACGACTATTTCCGGTCTTTAAAAATGTTCTCCCAGTAGTGGTTCTTCCTATCAATGAAAGTAAAGAAAAACTTGGAACTCACCCATATGAATATTTTTCGGAACTCTTATCGGCTTTGGAGTCCATTAAGAATTCTTATCGAAATTCAACATTTAAAGATAGATTAGGCAATCCTGTGAAAATTCTGGCAGAAGAATATGAAAAAAATATCAGGAGACCAGGGGTCACAACCAAACTTGTTGCTTATGGAGAGACTGAGAAAAGCAAATCCAGTATCGGGACAAGTTTGCTTAAAAATGGAAGAGCTTCAGTTTCAAGCAAGCAATCTCTTGGCCATAATTCATCATTAAATGGTTATCTAAAGGATGACAGCCAACCAAGTCATTCGATGACAGGCATAGGTATTTTGCTGTCTATACAAAAATAGCTTTCCTTAAGTTGTACCATTAAATACATTTTGTTTAGATGATAACGGTAAGAAAGAGAAATTACCGTTCTCAAAATGGTCTACAAAGAATGTTCTGAAAAGCGTTTTCAATGCAAACGAGAAAAAAGTTACGATTTGGACAGATCGCTTAGGTAAGCGAAACAAGGGATGGCTTCGCATCCGAAACACTCGATGTTTTATGGCTGACTTAAGCTACTAACTCAATTTAGACTTCAATCTATGATCGAAAAACTTGGAATTAACTTTCTTAAGTCTTAATTCAATATTCAAGTAAATTCTGTTAAAATTCATTCTAGGTACATTTGGATTTGCATTTAATCGTTATCATCACTTTCCTTTCAAGAACTGGACACTTCAACCATCTGAAGAAAAGTATAAAAGTTAACATTTAAATGAAAGATTAAATTGATAAAATATAAAATCTTGTAGTTCCAATGAATTAGAGCTTAAAATTGAGAGCACATACGCACTGTTCAGAATTTATGTTTCAAGAAATGGTTATAGGGCTTTTGTTTCTGATTTTTCAAAAACAATAAAGAACCGAAAAATCTTTTTGGATATGAAGGAACCTGTAGTTGAATTAAGGTCGTTTAAAAAGGTGAATAACTATGTATATTAAAAATATTTGTAAAAACTTTTTTTTTATTTTTTTCCTTATGCGGCATAAACATTGTTCAAATGCTTGTCAAGCATGTGAGAGAGTATTAGTTAAAATGAAACACGTATACAATGTGTGTATGCTTGAAGCAAAATCAAAATGTTTTGATTTTTCTTCAATCAGATAGACAGCATTGACATAATGTATATTCGAAATTGATTGCTTGATCAATCTTTTATATTTTTTAAATGAAATGAAACGATCAAATTCGCAAAAAAATATTTTTCCCGATAAAACAACCGCACGTCTATTCACCTCAAAATTAAAATAAATATAAATGATTGAAAGCTTATGCATGATGTGTGTATATGACACGTCAAACAAAATTTAATAATACACTCTCACGTGCTTGACAAGCATTTGAACAATGTATATGCCGCTTTATACATATGACATATGTACATACATAATACCTATGCCTGTCATACATATTTCCCTAGTCCGTCCTCATCTTGAATATGCATGCCAAGTATGGTCTCCCTTTTATGAAAACCATTCCCTCAGAATTGAAAATGTTCAAAGACGTTTCGTTCGATTCGCCTTACGTGGCCTCCCCTGGGATGATACATTCAACTTGCCTCCTTATGCCGATCGACTAAAACTGATAGGTTTGCAACCCTTATATATTAGACGCAAAAACGCTGATATATTTTTTGCTCGCCAATTGTTAATGGGCAATATAGATTCCCCGGCACTCCTGAGTAATATTCATCTTAACACCAACCCTCGAAATCTGCGATCTGTCTCCCTTTTCTATATCCCTCATCACCGCACTAATTACGGGCACTTTGAACCAATGTCCAGAATTCTTCGTCACTGCAACGCTGCTATGCTAGTCTTCGACTTTAACATTTCCAAATCCCATCTGAGAGATACCCTTTACTTTTTCCCATTTGGAGTCCGAATTCCTCGTCCCTTTTAATTTTAAGTCTAATAAAATCAAAATTGTTAGTTCTTGTACATTAAAGAGCTTTTATGTGGGCCTTAGGGCCCACATGAATTAATGTTGAAAACTGATAACAAGAACAAGAACAAAAAAAAAAATATAGTGTTAAGTTAAGTTAAGTTAAGTTAAGTTAAGTTAAGTTAAGTTAAGTTAAGTTAAGTTAAGTTAAGTTAAGTTAAGTTAAGTTAAGTTAAGTTAAGTTAAGTTAAGTTAAGTTAAGTTAAGTTAAGTTAAGTTAAGTTAAGTTAAGTTAAGTTAAGTTAAGTTAAGTTAAGTTAAGTTAAGTTAAGTTAAGTTAAGTTAAGTTAAGTTAAGTTAAGTTAAGTTAAGTTAAGTTAAGTTAAGTTAAGTTAAGTTAAGTTAAGTTAAGTTAAGTTAAGTTAAGTTAAGTTAAGTTAAGTTAAGTTAAGTTAAGTTAAGTTAAGTTAAGTTAAGTTAAGTTAAGTTAAGTTAAGTTAAGTTAAGTTAAGTTAAGTTAAGTTAAGTTAAGTTAAGTTAAGTTAAGTTAAGTTAAGTTAAGTTAAGTTAAGTTAAGTTAAGTTAAGTTAAGTTAAGTTAAGTTAAGTTAAGTTAAGTTAAGTTAAGTTAAGTTAAGTTAAGTTAAGTTAAGTTAAGTTAAGTTAAGTTAAGTTAAGTTAAGTTAAGTTAAGTTAAGTTAAGTTAAGTTAAGTTAAGTTAAGTTAAGTTAAGTTAAGTTAAGTTAAGTTAAGTTAAGTTAAGTTAAGTTAAGTTAAGTTAAGTTAAGTTAAGTTAAGTTAAGTTAAGTTAAGTTAAGTTAAGTTAAGTTAAGTTAAGTTAAGTTAAGTTAAGTTAAGTTAAGTTAAGTTAAGTTAAGTTAAGTTAAGTTAAGTTAAGTTAAGTTAAGTTAAGTTAAGTTAAGTTAAGTTAAGTTAAGTTAAGTTAAGTTAAGTTAAGTTAAGTTAAGTTAAGTTAAGTTAAGTTAAGTTAAGTTAAGTTAAGTTAAGTTAAGTTAAGTTAAGTTAAGTTAAGTTAAGTTAAGTTAAGTTAAGTTAAGTTAAGTTAAGTTAAGTTAAGTTAAGTTAAGTTAAGTTAAGTTAAGTTAAGTTAAGTTAAGTTAAGTTAAGTTAAGTTAAGTTAAGTTAAGTTAAGTTAAGTTAAGTTAAGTTAAGTTAAGTTAAGTTAAGTTAAGTTAAGTTAAGTTAAGTTAAGTTAAGTTAAGTTAAGTTAAGTTAAGTTAAGTTAAGTTAAGTTAAGTTAAGTTAAGTTAAGTTAAGTTAAGTTAAGTTAAGTTAAGTTAAGTTAAGTTAAGTTAAGTTAAGTTAAGTTAAGTTAAGTTAAGTTAAGTTAAGTTAAGTTAAGTTAAGTTAAGTTAAGTTAAGTTAAGTTAAGTTAAGTTAAGTTAAGTTAAGTTAAGTTAAGTTAAGTTAAGTTAAGTTAAGTTAAGTTAAGTTAAGTTAAGTTAAGTTAAGTTAAGTTAAGTTAAGTTAAGTTAAGTTAAGTTAAGTTAAGTTAAGTTAAGTTAAGTTAAGTTAAGTTAAGTTAAGTTAAGTTAAGTTAAGTTAAGTTAAGTTAAGTTAAGTTAAGTTAAGTTAAGTTAAGTTAAGTTAAGTTAAGTTAAGTTAAGTTAAGTTAAGTTAAGTTAAGTTAAGTTAAGTTAAGTTAAGTTAAGTTAAGTTAAGTTAAGTTAAGTTAAGTTAAGTTAAGTTAAGTTAAGTTAAGTTAAGTTAAGTTAAGTTAAGTTAAGTTAAGTTAAGTTAAGTTAAGTTAAGTTAAGTTAAGTTAAGTTAAGTTAAGTTAAGTTAAGTTAAGTTAAGTTAAGTTAAGTTAAGTTAAGTTAAGTTAAGTTAAGTTAAGTTAAGTTAAGTTAAGTTAAGTTAAGTTAAGTTAAGTTAAGTTAAGTTAAGTTAAGTTAAGTTAAGTTAAGTTAAGTTAAGTTAAGTTAAGTTAAGTTAAGTTAAGTTAAGTTAAGTTAAGTTAAGTTAAGTTAAGTTAAGTTAAGTTAAGTTAAGTTAAGTTAAGTTAAGTTAAGTTAAGTTAAGTTAAGTTAAGTTAAGTTAAGTTAAGTTAAGTTAAGTTAAGTTAAGTTAAGTTAAGTTAAGTTAAGTTAAGTTAAGTTAAGTTAAGTTAAGTTAAGTTAAGTTAAGTTAAGTTAAGTTAAGTTAAGTTAAGTTAAGTTAAGTTAAGTTAAGTTAAGTTAAGTTAAGTTAAGTTAAGTTAAGTTAAGTTAAGTTAAGTTAAGTTAAGTTAAGTTAAGTTAAGTTAAGTTAAGTTAAGTTAAGTTAAGTTAAGTTAAGTTAAGTTAAGTTAAGTTAAGTTAAGTTAAGTTAAGTTAAGTTAAGTTAAGTTAAGTTAAGTTAAGTTAAGTTAAGTTAAGTTAAGTTAAGTTAAGTTAAGTTAAGTTAAGTTAAGTTAAGTTAAGTTAAGTTAAGTTAAGTTAAGTTAAGTTAAGTTAAGTTAAGTTAAGTTAAGTTAAGTTAAGTTAAGTTAAGTTAAGTTAAGTTAAGTTAAGTTAAGTTAAGTTAAGTTAAGTTAAGTTAAGTTAAGTTAAGTTAAGTTAAGTTAAGTTAAGTTAAGTTAAGTTAAGTTAAGTTAAGTTAAGTTAAGTTAAGTTAAGTTAAGTTAAGTTAAGTTAAGTTAAGTTAAGTTAAGTTAAGTTAAGTTAAGTTAAGTTAAGTTAAGTTAAGTTAAGTTAAGTTAAGTTAAGTTAAGTTAAGTTAAGTTAAGTTAAGTTAAGTTAAGTTAAGTTAAGTTAAGTTAAGTTAAGTTAAGTTAAGTTAAGTTAAGTTAAGTTAAGTTAAGTTAAGTTAAGTTAAGTTAAGTTAAGTTAAGTTAAGTTAAGTTAAGTTAAGTTAAGTTAAGTTAAGTTAAGTTAAGTTAAGTTAAGTTAAGTTAAGTTAAGTTAAGTTAAGTTAAGTTAAGTTAAGTTAAGTTAAGTTAAGTTAAGTTAAGTTAAGTTAAGTTAAGTTAAGTTAAGTTAAGTTAAGTTAAGTTAAGTTAAGTTAAGTTAAGTTAAGTTAAGTTAAGTTAAGTTAAGTTAAGTTAGGTTAAGTTATGTTAAGTTATAGCTTGTATTAAGCTAAATAAATAAATAAATAAATGAACTTTGATAGAACTTCCATTTTTCGAAATCTTCTAATTTGTAACTCTCTTTTGTTTGATATTTTATAGGAATTGCAGGAAAAGTGTTTAAACATTTTTCCTGAAGCCGATGCTGTATGGTATGTAAATGGTAAGCTATTCTTTACTTAATAAATTTTCTAGAATTATTTAGACAAAATTAAAATTTTAGGAGACTTTTCTGAAAAACACTTAGCTGCTGAGCTACATACATACGATTGCATGAGCTTGAATTCATTGAAATTAAAATATCATTATTCAAATTGGAATAAATTATCTAATCGACGAACAATGGTTCTAGCACTTGGCGAACTCAAAGAATTAGAACAAGATTTAAGTTTGATTAAAATAATTCCAGAAGATGCAATGTTTGTTGAAATCAAAGAAATTAATAATGATTTAGGGTTAATGGAATTGGAATATATTTCTACTTGGCGAAATCTTGAGGTAGTGTTTTTTTGGAAATATTTAAACTCAAAACATAAATATTCCGTATATTTCAGTGGCATGTGGATCTAAACCAATTGATCAAGTCAAGTTTTGTTGATACAAATAAATCTCTATTGGAAGATCAAAATATTGTTATATACAGTCTAAGGAATTTACTACATTCTTTAAGACTATTGAGTTTTTCGTAGAAGCAAATAAATTTAAAATGAGTTAAATGAGAATTCGCTAAATACTCGTAACATGTACATATTTCTTATGGTAGTTATTTTTTGTATTATATTGACATTCAGTGCAAAAATTGGCATTTAAATACTGCTTACAATCGCATGAGCAACTTTATAATTTTCTCCCATTTTTCAACAATAATGTCCTTGGGCAAGTATGTCATTTAAAAGCAAAAACACTCTCACTATAGGCGTCAAAGTCGATTATTTATCATTTTTTGTATGCTATTTGTGTGGAGTGATTTTCTTTCACCAAACATTATTTTTGATAACATCAAAACAAAGTTTTTAAGTTGCTGGAAACTTATGACGGGTTTACATGTGCCTTAATAACTAACTGATTCCAAAGGGTGCTTACATTTTAAGGGCCCATGTTGATTTTGGAAAAAAAAAACACAAATTATTTAGGAAATTACTGTCATTTCACTTGATGTTTTATTATAATAAAATTGGTAAGGTTAAATTATAAATGGAATATTGGTTAAATGGCCGACACGACCTCGGCCGGCACACCTCTATCATCCGTTGTTCCAAATTTTCAATGTCGCTGAAACTTCACATTCAACATCAGCCATTAAAATTTAACCACCCTTTGTATTTGAGGCTGTGAGCGCACTAGTAGTCTAACTGCGTTGTTCATTAGTTCAATAGAGCAAAACTAAGAAACAGGTTATGTTCAAATAATTAAACATATTGTAATGTGTATACACTCTTTATCTCTTCTAATGTCGTGTTATAGTAGAATAAAGAAAACATCTAGTGATTAAGAGGAGAACTCGCTTCGTTAAGCATCTAGTGATTAATAGGAGAACTCGTCTCGTTAAGCATCGAGAAACATCTAGTGGCTAAGAGGAGAACTAGCTTCGTTAAGCATCTAGTGATAAAGAGGAGAACTCGCTTCGTTAAGCATCGAGAACAACCTAGTAGATTCTCGAACCGATTTGAGGTAGGTATATAAATAGGCGCTCGAAAGCGAAGCGGTTCATTAGTGATTGTGAACTGAGATAAAGTAAAGACTGTGTTCGAAAAGTAATAATAATTGAAAGTAAAGACTGTGTTTGAAAGTAATAATTGAAAGTGTTGAATAAATAAGTTTGGAGCGATTTAAATAAAGTAAATTTGTGTTTTATTTACAAGTGTGAATAAGTTTTAATTATCGGCCCAAGCCGAATATTACATTGGTGTCAGAATAAGGGATTAAAACTTATTGAGAATAAAAACAGTGAGCAGTGATTGAACTATTTTGTGTGAAGTTAAAAATAAAAAAATGAGTAAAGTTTTGAAAGACTTAACTGTCCCTGAGCTAAAGGCCGAACTAAGCAAACGTGGCTTAAGTGGGACAGGAGTAAAAACCTAACTCGTTAAACGGCTGCAGGAATATCTGGAGCAGCAAAATGAAGACCCAGATACGTTTGCTTTCGAATTAGAAGCAAAAGTGGAAGAGGTAAATGCAAATGTTGCCTTATCTAACATGGTGTCAGTTCTTTTAGCCAAATTTGAAGAAAATGAAAAGAATGTTCTGAAACAACTAGAAGACCAAAGAAGCGACTGCAAGAACAGCACAATGTTCTCAAACAACTAGAAGCCCAAAGAAGCGACCAAAAGAAAGAACAGCAAAATATTCTAGAGCGGTTCGACGAACAGAGAAACCTTTTAGAAGGCAGGTTTGCGGTCTTCGAAGGAAAAATCAATACTTTCGACGAGCGCGTCGAAAAACAAAATGCACGTTTCGAAAAAATGGACGAACGAATCGAAACCATTACAAATGAACTGGAAAAAGTGCGAAAGATGAAAGCTCGAGAACCTTCTGGCGAGTGTTCAAGGAAGAGAGAAGTGAATCCTCCAAGCTTTGATGGGCAGATTCCGTGGTCAATATACAAGAAACAGTTTGAAGCAGCAGCGTTAACAAACGGCTGGGACGATCACGAAAAATACATTGCTACAAACCATCCCAGTGGAGAAGAGTGGCGACTTCACAGTTCTGGAAAACGCAATCGAACAGCGGTTTGGGGATAGCCACATGACAGAAGTCTTCCGAGTTCAGCTTAACAATAGGACACAGAAAAAAGGTGAAACTCTGTAGCAGCTTCAGGCAGATATCGAGCGATTGGTTCATCTGGCATATCCAACAGATGGTAATGAGATAATAAATCATCTTGCTTTTGAAGCCTTTGCGAGAGCTGTAGGCGATATGAATCTCCAAAGGGCCATCCGCACTGCCGGAAAGCGAACACTACCAGAAGCATTGGCTTTCGCTCTGACGATGGAAGCTGCAGAACAAGCTTCCCAAAACATGCATCGCGTAAGAGAATTAGAAGTCCAAAAATGTTCCTGTCAGAAGGCAACTGTAGAAAGGAGTCAGCGAGGCAGAGTAGCACGATGCTGGAACTGCAATAAGAGTGGGCATCTACAGCGACAGTGCAGATTACCGCGAAGAGGAACCAGATGCCAACGCTGTGGAAACAGAAGTAATTCAACTGGTCAAAGAAGTTGTTTCCCACTAGGGAAACGAATAACAACCAACTTCGAGGGGCAGAAGCTGGTTTCTGGCATCGATGGCCCCAGAAACAACATCCAGGTTTCTCAAACGAAACGTGACAACAAGAGCCTGACCGTGGAAGCAAGTATAAAAGGCAACAAATGTGTGGCTACCATTGACACCGGTGCCACGGCAAGACCTCGTTAAGAAGGCATGGTTCCACAACACCAACAGCTATCGTCTAAGGACTGCAACTGGAGAGGCCGAAAAAGTTTATGGTGAGGTACGTCTTAAGATCCGGATGGCAGAGTTGAAATTCTCTCACCTGTTCCGGTAGCAGATATATGCGACAAGTGCATTGTCGGCGTCGATTTCATGAAAGATCACGGAGTGATATTGGACATCGGGAACCAAGTCCTGAAATATCGAAAAATCGAGATTCCGATGATCTATGGGACTAACTCGTATGCGACCTTGTCATCTGTGAAAACCGTGATCAAAGAAGATATCACTTTGCCTGCTTCTTCAGAAGTATTCGTGTGGACGAAATTGAAAGGTAAGCCCGGCAGCCATCGATACCTCATGGTCGAACCAGCATCTGTAAAGTCCTCCCAAAACGTCACCATTGGGAAGACTCTTTTGAGACCTTTAAAGAACACAAAAGGTGAGATTGTTGGACAATGCGAATCTGTATCAGCGATAACAAGGATCAACGAAGATGAGTCAAGGGAATCCTTGAAGTCTGAAGAGCTGAATACCATAAAGACGAACATTCTCAAGTCATCTTATCTTGGCCACCAACAACGAAGAACTGCAGAAGTTCTCCTCGAACAATTTGCAGACATCTTTTCGTCATCGAAAGGGAAATATGGCAGATCGCAACTGGTGCAACATCGAATCAATACCGGGGATGCAAGGCCAATTCGTCAACCTGCAAGATGCCTTCCACTAGCCAAACAAGGTGAGGTTGAAGAACTGATAACCACCATGAAGGAAGAAGGTCTGGTCGAAAACTCTAAAAGCCCTTGGGCGTCTCTAGTGGTCCTGGTAAAGAAGAAAGACGGATCAAATCGCTTTTGCGTGGACTATCGAAGGTTGAATGATGTGACCAAGAAGGATAGCTACCCTCTGCCTAGGATCAGTGATACTCTGGACGCAATGGAAGGAGCACAATGGTTCTCTACTTTGGACTTGAAAAGTGGTTACTGGCAAGTCGAGATCCATCCTGAAGATAAAGAAAAGACGGCATTCTCAACAGGAAACGGATTGTGGCAGTTCAAAGTGATGCCTTTTGGACTTTACAATGCTCCAACGACTTTTGAGCACCTAATGGAATGCGTCCTGCAAGGACTCACATGGAAATCTTGCCTAGTCCATTTGGATGACGTCATATCTGAGAGACGTGTTTCAAAACTTCGAGAAGCCCACCTCAAGCTTAACCCAGAAAAGTGTTCACTCTTCTAAACCGAAGTGAAATATCTGGGACATATCATCTCATCCCAAGGAGTAAAAACGGATCCTGATAAGGTTGACACCGTGAAGAATTGGCCAACACCACAGGACAAACACCAACTCCGAAGCATTCTGGGTCTAGCCACCTACTATAGGCGCTTTGTGAAGGACTTTGCTGGAATCACCAAGAGTCTACATCAGCTAACGAAAAAGGGAAAGCAGTTTAAATGGTCAGGTGAGTGTGAGCGCAGCTTTCAAGAGCTCAAGCAACGCTTGTGTAATGCACCAGTGCTGACCTACCCAACTCCAGGAAAACCGTTTATAATTGATGCTGATGCCAGCAATGTCGGGATAGGTGCTGTACTTTCGCAGGTGCATAATGGCGAAGAAAAGGTGGTTGCTTATTACACAAGGTACTCTCGAAGTCGGAAAGAAACTATTGTGTTACCAGAAGAGAACTTCTTGCACTGGTTTTGACAACAAAGCACTTCCATAAGTATCTCTATGGACAGAAGTTTCTTCTCCGAACTGACCATGGAGCACTTAACTGGCTTTTGAATTTCAAGAATCCAGAGGGTCAAGTGGCAAGGTGGATTGCACTGTCTCGGAGACCATGGAAGCAAGACTGTAAGCATTGCAGACGACAAGAAGAAAAAGAAGTGGTTACTGTCCAACGAACCAGAGCCGATCCCATTTATGGCTGGAGCAACGACGAGTTGTGGAAGGCTCAACAAGAAGACTCAGATGTCGAACCCATCCTCGCTTGGAAGGAACACCAGGAAAAACCAGAATGGGCTGATATCTCCGATAAAAGTCCGACTCTGAAGGCCTATTGGGCACAGTGGGACTCGTTTCATGTTCAAGAGGGTGTCCTTCGACGTAAATGGGAATCAGCAGATGGAAAGTCTTATATTATATAAGAGTGGTCCTACCGAGATCGAAGGTTATGGACGTTCTGCGAGAGATGCATGGTGGAGTTTCGGGAGGCCATCTAGGAGTGAACAAGACGCTAGAAAAGGTTCGACAACGATTTTACTGGCTACATGCAAGGGAAGGTGTCTAGAAGTGGTGCCGAAAATCTTTGTAAAGTTGTGGATGACAACCAGCGAGATTGGGATCGACACATTTCACTGTTTTTGATGGCGTATCGAAGTGCAAGACATAGTTTTACTGGCCATACACCGTCTGAGATTTTGATGGGAAGGAATATCAGACTGCCGAGCGAAATAAAATTTGGATGTCCCACGTCGGAGCCGCGAGCCGAGGAAGACTCCTTCAGATCCACGACAATACCAGGTTAAAAATAAAGATGTTCAGTGACCGAATGAAGACACGCTACGATATACGATCGACAACAACAGAGTTCCAAACAGGAGATCGGGTGTGGCTTTACAATCCCCATCGACAAAAAGGGTTGTCACCGACACTTCAACGGGACTGGGAAGGTCCATATACAGTCATTACAAAAATCAACGATGTCGTGTACCGGATACAAAAGGGAGTCAGAGGAAAACCTAAAGTTGTACATCGCGACCGGCTACATCGCTACAGTGGTGATGAGAACGATGGATTTGTTCGGGACGATCAATCCTAAGGAGGGGGCAATGTAATGTGTATACACTCTTTATCTCTTTTAAAATCGTGTTATAGTAGAATAAAGAAAACATCTAGTGATTAAGAGGAGAACTCGCTTCGTTAAGCATCTAGTGATTAATAGGAGAACTCGCCTCGTTAAGCATCGAGAAACATCTAGTGGCTAAGAGGAGAACTAGCTTCGTTAAGCATCGAAAACCTAGTAGATTTTTTACTTTATGTAAAATACTCGTAAAGAACAGTGTTTTGATTTTGTATTCATAACCCTTGGAAATTCAAAATTCTTTTGTTTTTTAACAATAAATACAATTTATATGTCTACTATAAAATTACAAAATATGAAATAGTCAACCTTATGTTTATTACTTTGTTCAAAATTATCTTAAGAGTTTATGTAATTGATTTTAAACTTCCGATTCTTTCTGTTCTTTGTTTTTGTTTTCTTAAAAATAAGAAAAATGGGTTTGATAAAATGTACATTAAGAAAAAATTGGTATCGGCTATAAAATGTACATATAAAAAGATTGAATCGCAAGAGCCTATGAAATGGAGAATGTAAAAATTTTATTTCAAATAAAATGAAGAAAAGTAAGAAGTTATACATACATACATATGTACATATTAATTTATTTTAAAGATTTTTCCTGCTGATATAAAATATTTTATCGGACGGATGCCACTTTGCGATACGATTTGTTTTAGATTTAGATTCTATTTTTTTTTTGTTTATGTCATTATTATATCACATTTCAAATATTTTCTTTTTTTCTTTTAATATGACAAACAGCTAATATTATAATACGAGACTCGTAGACTCCTGTATTTTGATTTTTTTTTTTCAAATATTATGTAAGCAGATCATAACATTAAATTTATAGGAAAATGTTTTAAAAATTCGAATTCATGCAAATTACAAAGAGCCTAAATACATATGTACATATATCTTGATGCACTGTATAACTATGTATATGTATATCTGTTTACCTATAAGGGGACAGATAGGGGCCAGTTATAGCTATCATTGAAATTGATCCGGAAAAATTTTTCAATCGATATTTGACGGCGTTTCCCTTTGATTAAAAATAAAAATTATATACTGATCGTTCAGAAATCACACAAAGAATTTTTGTTGAGAAAAAAAGTATTATTACGCATATATTTTTCTCTTAAAAAGGATTTTTCTATTTTCCGGACGGAAATTCATTTTCCTGAACAGCTGATACTTTTATAACACACAATTTTGTTACGGAAGGCGGACCATGGGGGCGCTGCCTGTACGAAAATTAAGTGTGGAATCTAAGAGCGACTGGAAGTATAAAAATATTGAAATAAATAAATAAAATAAATTACTCAAATGTAAACAAAAATCAGTCGTACCAACGTTACCTGAGTTTATTTTTATTCATACATATCAATGTATAGAAGGTATGCATAAACAATACATTTAATTGCATGTGTTTTAGATTTGTTAGCAGAAAATTGTATTCATTTGATTTTAGATTTTCTATTTTTGTGAAATCTGAAAATTTAAAAGCAACGTTTTCAAATTTAAGTTGTGATAAAATGCTTCGTTGCCATATTTTGAATTTTTCCATAAATAAATTTGTATTTTCTATTGTAATGTGGGTAGTGGGTGGGTAGGTATGTAGAAAAGTAAGTATTAAGGAGGATAGGTTGGTGTGTATTAAGCAGAATTGTAAGGACTTAAGTCGTTTCGTGATTGGAATTAAGACATGACTCAAGCTAGAATTAAACAATCAACTTAAAGGGTCAACGCGTTGACTCTCTGACGTCATAAAAACATCTAAATTTTCTGTGTCAACGCACCGTCAACATTCACAGCGTCAATGCTTAAGACGTTGACTATCACATGATTAGACAAAATAATATTTATTTTATTTTTTTCATATTAGGGTGTGAAAGAATGTTAAAATTGGTACAATGTAAACATATAACATAATTATTGTGTTGTTTTTAATTGTAGGTCTACAAATGACGTAAAGTCAAAGAGTCACCGCGTTGACCGTTTACGTTGACCTTCTAATAGTAGCTTCAGACTATTTTCTTTAATATTTTGCAGTGCGAAACAACTGTGTTAAAATTGAAAAAAATTGAGAATTTATGCATATGTACCTATTTGCAAATATATTTTCCTATATTTATCCTTTTGGAAGCAGATAGGTCCAGAGTTTAAATAGTTACATTAATAAGTACGATAGTATATCTGTTTAGGTTGGTAGGCTGTTGCGTAGATAAAAATGTAAGGAAGTTTTTAGGGAATAATTTTGTTAAATTAATGTATTAAACCAAAAATGTAACAAAATTAATTTAAGAACCTACAATCCTCCTCACCCTCATTTTGGTTGTTTCAAAAAACGGACAAATGGCTAAAGATAGTGTAATAGTTTTTTGCATTCTAAGGAAAAAGGGCATAATACTAAAAATCCTTTTTAAGTATAAAAAAAATAAAATTATTGTCTCCTTCTAGACTTAACTTAATTTAATGAATAAAATGGTAGTTATATTCAAAAATAAGATTTTCTCCAAAATTGAAATAAAATGTTCATTTATTTAAATTTTTTCATTATTTCAAACTATTGATTTTCACGTGCATTTCAATGTTCACTTGAACTAAAATGACAATTTTATGTATGAATATGTAAATTGAAATGAAATATCGTTTACACGGCTTTTTTAAAATGGGCTTGTATGTTTGTCAGGTGAAATTAATTATTTAAGTAATCACGTTACAAAAAATGCCATTCTAATTTTAGGGAATTTAATTTAGGAATTAAGATCAACAAACCTTAACATTGAAGAAATGCACTTCAAATTAAAATTAACTTAATTTGTTTATATCTAACTAAATCTTTGTCAATTTTAATTTTCACCTCAATTATTATTGATTTATTTATATGGAGCCAACATCACATCATCTAAAAAGAGTTTTTAAATAAGTGATCATAAAAGCTATTATTTGAATATGAACATATTTTCAATATATATTACAAAAAAAACTGCGACCCACACTGATAACTTCCCATTCCAATTAATTATTCTAAAAAATTTAAACATTAAAAAAAAATATTTTGCATATGATTAAATACTTTGATTTTAAAATCTATTTTGTAAACGAGATTTCAGTCAAAAAAACAATTTTTACCAATTTTAGTACTATTTGCGTACTTTTTTTGTAGATTTTAATTTCTTATAAAAGAACTGACTGTTGGATTTTTATAAAAATTAGCTGAATGTCGAAAATATTTTTTTTGTGAGATAAAATTATTTTGAAGCCAATGTTTCTAATTTTTGAAAAGATATTTGAGTTGAAAGTAAATTTTTACCAAGTTTTAGTATTGTTTTTTTTTAGGTTTTTTATTTTTTGTACAAAAACTGTCAATTCGATTTTTCTCATAATTTTACCAGATGTTAAAAACGTTATTTTTCGTTGCATACAATTATTTTGGAGATAAAATCATTTTTTGTTCGTAAAATATTCGAGGGGATAAATATTTTTTTCAGTTTTTTTTTATTTACAAAAAAACGGTTTTTTCCCAAATATAAGTTAACGACAAACAAGCTAAAACCAACAAAAAGCTGAATCGACAATACTTCCGTTCCCGTGGGAACATTATTGGGTAAGCAGCGAACACGAGCGCTGCGTTTGCTGACACAGCGTCTGGAAAGAACACACGCCAGTTGCTGATATGCTGCGGTATCAGGTTAGAATAAGTTATGTTAAGCTTAGTTTCAAAATTGTAAATTAGTCTTAGGAAAATAGTGACCGAATAAAGATGTTTTTTTTTATAAACTTTTAATAATAAATAATTTATTTATATACTAATATAAAATTTAACTCAAGTCGCTAGCGTCATTGGTTCACCTTTTTTTTTTAATTGCTATGTTAAAAAAACCAACCACTCAATTTGTTTGAGAGTCCTTTCTGCATGATTCTGCATTATTATCTGTATAACAAAATTTATTTGAAGTCGATATCTCAATTGGTTCTTGAGCTATGGACGACGAAAAAAAGTTCCAGAACTTACGGAAGTACGGACGACCGGACCGGACGTACGTGCACACACACGCACATACATCTCTCCAAAAATCTTTTATTTCGACTCTAAGGACCTTAAAATGTCAACATTTTCAATTCGACAAATCGGACCATCCTATGGGAAGTTAATAACATTTGAATTTTCTCAAAAAATTTCCGAAGTTAATGTACCTCGTATAAGTCATTCTTTTTATATTATTTATCCCTAAAAGAAAACTAAACAAAAAATGTTCGCACTATTATTAGCATTGTTTAAAAATATCTATTTGTCTCATTTGAAAATTATTCGAAAAAAGAAGGTACAACCTTAATTTTTCTAATTGCTAACAATAAAAGATTATATTCTAATTCTTTTTTGTATTATTGTTTTTTTTTTTTGAGTTGGGGTTGTAGAAGGGTGCTCTTGGATCTTCAGGGTACATGGTTGTTATTTTGTGCATTCTCTCTCTGGGGATGGTTTCAATATTTGGAGACATGTAAGTAATACCACTATCGGTACCAGCATCCCATGGGAACAAATCAAAGTCCATTGATTCCTTCCACGAACAGTCCTCAGTGCAAAGATCGAATCCACTGATACCAACAACCCAATCAGGAGATGGACCTGAAAAAAGAAGTTTTATTTTTAGTAAACATTCACCAAGCTTTTTCCCTTAAGAGCTTTAAGCTTACCAAACATGGAAACCAACGAGACCTTATGATGTTTCCGATCGGTCCTAAAGTTTGACGACGTGTTTTGGTTAACATTTGGATACCATAAGCTTGCACCTTTAATGAGAGCCCTCAATCTCGAACCCTTTCCACGAAGTTCTGTTTCAAGAGCAGACGGGGAGCCAAATTCAGCCAGTGAACGAAAACCATCGGTAGCGATGTGATTTTCACCCCAAAAGTTAAAGTTCGAGTCGTGGGAAGCACCAACAATAGGTATCCGAGAAATTAGTTAGCCAAACTACAAAAGGATAGTCCTTGGGATGAGTCTCATTCGACCAGATTCCTTCGAATACAAACTAAAGAGAATCTTTTAGTACAAAAACAAAAATTCAAAAAATCACAACTTACACTGTATTTAGCTTCATCACAGGCACAACATTCTTTCTTCACTGTTTTCACATCGGATTTCCTTTCGCACATCTTTTGAGTTAGACGACCATCGTCAGAGAACCAAGCATGAGAACCTTCATAGACCATGGCTGAAATCGAAACACAACCCGATCCGGCTTCGGGGGCAACCCACATTACTTGAATTTCGGTTTTTGGCAGATCGTCAGCCTCCGAAATTGTATTCACACATTTCTCATTGAACTTAGTGAGGGAATCACTGAATAGTTGGAAACGTCCTACACTTCTGGGACTTGCCACTGTTGGACGTCTTGAGCCACTTACAGCTTCAGCAGTGATGGTAAAGTGAGTGAAATGTTGAACTTTTGTGTGGGTCCGAGAACCAAGGAGAACAACTGGAATAAGTAAGTTGAGAATAACATAATTAAATTTCATCGCTATGCATAAATGTAGTCAAATTCTGGCACTACTCTCATTTTACAGTAACAAACTCATCCGGTGTTTGGACCTCTTTAACTTTAATTATCAATCGTCGAAGTTCAATTAAAACCCCTTAAGTCAATTTTTCATATTTTGAGACATTTGCATCAGTACAATCAGTATTCATATAATCAGATTTTGGGAGTTTTAATTCTTTGTAATTAAATAATAGAGCAAGAATAGCTTAGGGAGTTTTGGCAGACTACAGATTATGTCATTTGCATAAACTTGACGTATTTATCTCATTTTTGCTTAAAATAGACTGCAAAATAGGGAACGATGACGATGTAATGATTAGTTTCTTGATACAACAAAAACCGTAACTGACTAATTCAATGACTGAATAATTGACTGATCATCAAAATTATGAAGAACTTTCCGGGAGCGTAGAACCTTGAAATTTCGCAATGAGGTAGGCATGATGGTGCAGTATACATATATGCTTACACCCACTTTCTTATGAAAGCCATAAAATTTCCAATTTAAGGCATTGTAAAATTTAGTAAAGTGGTAGACTTATACATATATGTACAGACCAATAAAAATATAGGCACTACAATTGTGCATTAAGTGGGCGTGGTATCCACCCATTTTTTCATGAATTTGGTATGGTTTGTATCAAAGATTTCTGTACTTTGACAACATACAAACGTTACAACGTTAGCGATCGGAAATATCTGGGTCCAGATTCTATTTAAACCGAAACGAAATAGAACGTTTCTTTTATTTCAAAAACGAAGGAAATTTTGCGTTAACGAAATCATTAAAGTCTGTAACGCATGAAATCGAATTTGTTCCTTTTTTTGTGATTACAGAAGCAAATCGTTTGCATAAGCAAAAACGATCGTTAATTTTTTCCTTACAGAATGTAGCCCCAGCCCTAGTCCCAGGTTGCTGTCTAAGGTTTGACAGTTGATAATGTCAACCTGTGTTGAAATTTCGGTTTAGTAAGGGGCCAATTATAACTGTCAGTAAAAATTGAAACAGGAGGGATCTGAAATGTTTTACTGATAAACATTGGGCGCATTCATAAAGCTAGTGACTACGTAGTCAAAATTCAACAAGCTTTGTGAATGCAAAATTGCACTACAAAGCTAGTCAATCCGGAACTGTCATATTAATGACAAATACAAATATATAAAATAGGAATCATTTGTGTTTTCAGAACTTTAAATAGTTTTTTTTCTTTTTAAATTCAATTAGGTAAACCAAATAGAAAATATAATATAATATGATTGATTTATATTTGTATTTAAACACCGAAAGATTAATTTCATTTTGAATTCTTGTGTCCTTACCGAGCAGCTGATTGTGAAACGTCTAGTGTGAACTAACTTTGTAGCCGAAATTTGTACACTACGTCGGAGGGGAAATTTTAACTACTTTTGTAGTTGCATTTAGCCAATCAGAATCCCTTGACTACGTTGCCACTAGCTTAGTGAATGCCCCCATTGATTCGACATTTGATGGCATCATTCTAGTGATTGACAGTATGAAATTCTTTCGTTAAAAATATAAATCGTAAAGAACGAAACTCCCTCATTTGACACAAACAATAACTATAAATGGGAAATATTGTTGCCAGAGTGTCATAAATACAGTTTGAATACAAATTTAATTGAAAAAATATATCATTTCAAAAAAATATATCCAGGTATAGTGTTTAAGGACAATGGGGGATAAATTAAATAAATTAGGTGGTGCAACAGTCATTAGAGAACCAGGGCCTAGTGACTTACAACTCTCAACCATTCCTGTGTGCGAGTAATTGCAGGGATAGAGGAGACCTACAATTTATATGCCGAATCCCAACGGCTAATTTGAGAGAGCACTTTTTCATGACAAGAATTACTCTTGGAGAATTTGTCAATTCCTCGCAAGAGAGCAGTAGCCGTGAAAAAAACTTTAGGTGACACAGGCAGGGATTGAACCCAAGACCTCTCGCATGACAGTCCAACGCACTTTTTTTTTTTTTTTAATTCATTTTTATTAATTCAATCTTAAACCTATCTTAAAGCTAGACAAAAATTTATAAAACTAGCCTAATTAACCATAACTTACAACTAACTTACTGTTCCCATACATCAGACACTCTAAGTTAAACAATATTACTTAATGCTAATGCCTTTTGGCCCTAAGATCTATTTAACTTCAATTCCATTTTATTTATTTTTTTATTCATTAGAAAATTAAAAAAAAACTAATTTCAATATCCTTTTTTACTTTTACTTAAAAACTACTTAAAAAAGGTCCTTAATATAAAACTTAAAGCTAACTTAAACAACCTATTCTACCTGTAAACTACTTAAAACTAGAACAACCACAGCAGCAAATCTAGCTATCTAACGTTTTTTGTTTTTTATATTTTGTTGTCTTTTTTTTATTTATTTTTTTTCCATGTTTTTTAAATTTTTTTTTGTATTTTTTTGTATTTTTTTTTTGTGCCACCATGCCTATTCTACTTAAAACTAAACCCTAAAACTATAAAACAAGTATGTAAGCCTGCCAAGGCTTACTCCATCCCAACTACCCACTATCAAGTGCCGATTGAAGCCACCAAAACTGGTTCTCCTGCTTCACCCTATCAGTTCGGTTCCGTTCGCACACAGCCCTACTGAACCGAAGGAGCTCTGCTCCGCCTTGTGCCATGATGTCCCGATTGTACAGGAGTCGCATATCCACGGTTCGTCGACTGACGTGGTAGATTAGCGGAACTGCCAATCTATCCTGTATCAGACCGCATCTATCTAAAAAAAGGAATGCCTCTGGTGGAATGAAGCCGCTCAAGCGTGCACTTTCAAAATACTCGTCGTTCGGATAGAACGCCCCGAAAATTAAATTGTTGGTCGAAGACATACATAGCTCTTGCAATGTGACCTCGAACGAGTTTTATCACGAAATTGTCAATTCTGTTGATTCGGAGCCCCGTTGTATAGGACCTCGTTGGAATAGTAATGCACGTAAGAAGCTTCGGCTGTTCGATATAAGCCACACACAGGACAACCATAAACGATCATCGGCCGTATGAGGGCCATATAGCAAATTACCTTCACTCTGGGGTCAAGCCGACTGCTAAAAAACAGCCGTTTCGTTAGAGCGAAGGCTCCTCTAGCCCTGGTCAGAGCAGCATTTATATGTCTGTCGAAATATAAATACTGATCTAACCAGATACCGAGGTACTTCACTACACTTTTGCTCGCTAGTGGCTGCCCGTGAAGATCAACGATGACCATCTTGCGCCAATTCTTGCACGTATGTATGTCTCCGACTTCTGGACATTTATTTTCAGTTTCCAGTCGTCGCAATATCTCTGAATCTTGTCGAAATCACGCTGCAAGAGAATTCTAATAACCTCAACCTTTCGGGCCGTTCTGTACGCAATTAGATTGTCGGCGTACGGCTCTTGTTTCAGCTTTAGCTGACCGAGGAGGGGCTTTATTTCCTCCTTGAGCTTATTAAGGCTTTGCTTGAAGTGGCTGATGGCTTCCTGTTTGGCTTGCAGGGCCATCACCAGTTCTGTTTCATCTTGGAGGTCAGCCACTACCTCCAAAGCCTTCGTTGTCGGCGGGACTGGCTCTGGCTCCGATAGGATTAAATCCATATTCGGAGGCCTGAAGAGCTTTCTCCACCTTCGGACACATATTATGTTTTCTCAGACTCGGCGTAGTCTGAGAACTCACTCTCGGTGGTAATTCCTCCTTTACCCTTCTCCATGTCTTTCCGCATATCACGCCCCTTAGCGGAGTTGGCTCTCTCAACTTTATTTGGACTGTGCTTCTTCAGCTTCCTCTTCTTGTTCGTTGTTGCTGCTATCCACTGGTCAGATGACTGACCAGATGTTGTTGCTGTTATTTCCGGTACCGCTGCTGGCGCCACCGTAACATCACCTGATGTGTTGGCAGAGGTGTCTTTCGATACCCCTGCTTTTCTCTCCTTCTCCATCAGAAAAAAAGCTAGAATATTTTTCGTGCACTCCGCACGGGACAGTCCAACGCACTAACCATCATGCCACGGGTATTACTAATGGGGGCTTTCGCAAGTAATACTTTCCTCAGAACGTGAATAATATCGTAAGTATCCACTCAAGTCGTATTTTTTTAAATTTAATGTAGCAATCAATTTAAATCTATTCATCATTTTAAAAAACACAAATCAATAAAACAAAAATCATTAACGATCAGATCAGTTCGAGCTGTTATTGAGAAAAGTAAGATTAATTTAAGTTCTCAAAAGAAAATTCCTTCGTCCGTCTCGTCAGCAGAGCAGACATTCATTTAAGTGCAAGTTCCATGTGATTACAAAAAATATAAAATCTGTGAAGTCGTTTCTAGAAACAAGAAAATTTTATTTTCTAAAAGTATTTTTTGTTTTATAAATAACACGTTCTGTGGTTTGACAAATTGCGTTTCTCACAATCGAATGCTTGGTTAAAATAAATTATATAATTTCTTCGGCTACCTACGGCACGGAGAAGAAGGAAGGAGTTGCGCTAGAATAATCGAATATTACAAATATCATCTCGAAATGACCTGACTTTTGTTAATGAAACATTTGTTGTTGTTTTTTGTAGATAAATCGAAAGTAAACGAAACAAAAAATGGACAAATACGTCAGAGAACCGTGCCCTTTGAGAATCATTGACGAAGTTGATGCATCCTTTGCTATGGGGTTGATTGGAGGTGGTGTTTTTCAAGCCATAAAGGGTTTTCGAAATGCTCCATCTGGATTTAAAAGACGAATGGTGAGTATGCATGCACTGCTTCAAAAAATTATAAAAGTTTAAAATAAAAAAATCCATCCAAAAGCAACTTTACCACTTTGCTTTTAAGCGATTTAAATAAATAATTAAATCAATATGAATTCGATTATTCCTAACGATTTAAATGACGGAACAAAGTGTATTTTTTTCATACTATGTATAATTGACACTTTTCGAGATCAAACGGTTAAAAAGAAAAGAAGTGTTTTAGGTGATTTCTTAATAAACGTATTTTTATGCCATAGTTAACATTTGTATATCTTTAATTATTGCTAATTTATCAAATTAGAGCTACATATGTTAGAAGTAAAGCAAAGTGGTAAAGTTGCTTTTGGATGGATTTTTTTATTTTAAACTTTTATAATTTTTTGAAGCAGTGCATGCATACTCACCATTCGTCTTTTAAATCCAGATGGAGCATTTCGAAAACCCTTTATGGCTTGAAAAACACCACCTCCAATCAACCCCATAGCAAAGGATGCATCAACTTCGTCAATGATTCTCAAAGGGCACGGTTCTCTGACGTATTTGTCCATTTTTTGTTTCGTTTACTTTCGATTTATCTACAAAAAACAACAACAAATGTTTCATTAACAAAAGTCAGGTCATTTCGAGATGATATTTGTAATATTCGATTATTCTAGCGCAACTCCTTCCTTCTTCTCCGTGCCGTAGGTAGCCGAAGAAATTATATAATTTATTTTAACCAAGCATTCGATTGTGAGAAACGCAATTTGTCAAACCACAGAACGTGTTATTTATAAAACAAAAAATACTTTTAGAAAATAAAATTTTCTTGTTTCTAGAAACGACTTCACAGATTTTATATTTTTTGTAATCACATGGAACTTGCACTTAAATGAATGTCTGCTCTGCTGACGAGACGGACGAAGGAATTTTCTTTGAGAACTTAAATTAATCTTACTTTTCTCAATAACAGCTCGAACTGATCTGATCGTTAATGATTTTTGTTTTATTGATTTGTGTTTTTTAAAATGATGAATAGATTTAAATTGATTGCTACATTAAATTTAAAAAAATACGACTTGAGTGGATACTTACGATATTATTCACGTTCTGAGGAAAGTATTACTTGCGAAAGCCCCCATTAGTAATACCCGTGGCATGATGGTTAGTGCGTTGGACTGTCCCGTGCGGAGTGCACGAAAAATATTCTAGCTTTTTTTCTGATGGAGAAGGAGAGAAAAGCAGGGGTATCGAAAGACACCTCTGCCAACACATCAGGTGATGTTACGGTGGCGCCAGCAGCGGTACCGGAAATAACAGCAACAACATCTGGTCAGTCATCTGACCAGTGGATAGCAGCAACAACGAACAAGAAGAGGAAGCTGAAGAAGCACAGTCCAAATAAAGTTGAGAGAGCCAACTCCGCTAAGGGGCGTGATATGCGGAAAGACATGGAGAAGGGTAAAGGAGGAATTACCACCGAGAGTGAGTTCTCAGACTACGCCGAGTCTGAGAAAACATAATATGTGTCCGAAGGTGGAGAAAGCTCTTCAGGCCTCCGAATATGGATTTAATCCTATCGGAGCCAGAGCCAGTCCCGCCGACAACGAAGGCTTTGGAGGTAGTGGCTGACCTCCAAGATGAAACAGAACTGGTGATGGCCCTGCAAGCCAAACAGGAAGCCATCAGCCACTTCAAGCAAAGCCTTAATAAGCTCAAGGAGGAAATAAAGCCCCTCCTCGGTCAGCTAAAGCTGAAACAAGAGCCGTACGCCGACAATCTAATTGCGTACAGAACGGCCCGAAAGGTTGAGGTTATTAGAATTCTCTTGCAGCGTGATTTCGACAAGATTCAGAGATATTGCGACGACTGGAAACTGAAAATAAATGTCCAGAAGTCGGAGACATACATACGTGCAAGAATTGGCGCAAGATGGTCATCGTTGATCTTCACGGGCAGCCACTAGCGAGCAAAAGTGTAGTGAAGTACCTCGGTATCTGGTTAGATCAGTATTTATATTTCGACAGACATATAAATGCTGCTCTGACCAGGGCTAGAGGAGCCTTCGCTCTAACGAAACGGCTGTTTTTTAGCAGTCGGCTTGACCCCAGAGTGAAGGTAATTTGCTATATAGCCCTCATACGGCCGATGATCGTTTATGGTTGTCCTGTGTGTGGCTTATATCGAACAGCCGAAGCTTCTTACGTGCATTACTATTCCAACGAGGTCCTATACAACGGGGCTCCGAATCAACAGAATTGACAATTTCGTGATAAAACTCGTTCGAGGTCACATTGCAAGAGCTATGTATGTCTTCGACCAACAATTTAATTTTCGGGGCGTTCTATCCGAACGACGAGTATTTTGAAAGTGCACGCTTGAGCGGCTTCATTCCACCAGAGGCATTCCTTTTTTTAGATAGATGCGGTCTGATACAGGATAGATTGGCAGTTCCGCTAATCTACCACGTCAGTCGACGAACCGTGGATATGCGACTCCTGTACAATCGGGACATCATGGCACAAGGCGGAGCAGAGCTCCTTCGGTTCAGTAGGGCTGTGTGCGAACGGAACCGAACTGATAGGGTGAAGCAGGAGAACCAGTTTTGGTGGCTTCAATCGGCACTTGATAGTGGGTAGTTGGGATGGAGTAAGCCTTGGCAGGCTTACATACTTGTTTTATAGTTTTAGGGTTTAGTTTTAAGTAGAATAGGCATGGTGGCACAAAAAAAAAATACAAAAAAATACAAAAAAAAATTTAAAAAACATGGAAAAAAAATAAATAAAAAAAAGACAACAAAATATAAAAAACAAAAAACGTTAGATAGCTAGATTTGCTGCTGTGGTTGTTCTAGTTTTAAGTAGTTTACAGGTAGAATAGGTTGTTTAAGTTAGCTTTAAGTTTTATATTAAGGACCTTTTTTAAGTAGTTTTTAAGTAAAAGTAAAAAAGGATATTGAAATTAGTTTTTTTTTAATTTTCTAATGAATAAAAAAATAAATAAAATGGAATTGAAGTTAAATAGATCTTAGGGCCAAAAGGCATTAGCATTAAGTAATATTGTTTAACTTAGAGTGTCTGATGTATGGGAACAGTAAGTTAGTTGTAAGTTATGGTTAATTAGGCTAGTTTTATAAATTTTTGTCTAGCTTTAAGATAGGTTTAAGATTGAATTAATAAAAATGAATTAAAAAAAAAAAAAAAAGTGCGTTGGACTGTCATGCGAGAGGTCTTGGGTT